>JAPMNP010725523.1:0-18557 GCA_029874935.1 Atherina boyeri
TTGCTACACGCCCACTCACTCCAATGTTAAAACAGCTATTTATGAACCTCTGTATGTAGGGAAGGGTTAACCAATTGGGTCCTACGAGGTCAGCAGTCCTGCTGGTGTTCAATGTGTCCCTGCTCAAACTCACCTGACGCAAATCAATGACTCATTTTACTGAACCTCATTGGCTGTTGGATCCATTAAATTTGAGTCAAGTGTGTTTGAGCAGGGACAGAATGAAAACCTCCAGGATTGTGGACCACGTAGGACAGAATTGGTTAACCCTGATCTCGAGCCTATGGACATATTTTGATGCACTAACCGCATCGTACAACAAACTATATATTACATAATAAGATATTTTCAGCGCCGACTGTTGTCCTCGCATTTTAAAGCATCAGAGCATCTTATGAGATGCTTACTCTCGGCCAGTGCAGGTGACGTCTCACAGATGCAGGAATACGGCAGTTAAAAAAGCATCAACTGTCATCCAGCTTTTCTGCTTCATTTCACTCAGACTGAAAAACTCTTATGTTAGTGATAACAGATAACATAAAACAACCATATATTTTCCCTGTTTTAAAGCGGATGTGGCGTTTTGGGGGCATATGCCATTTTGTAGACTGTATCTATCTGTATTATAAAAATAATGCATCAAGCTTTTCAAGACACCCAAAGGCACTTTACATTACATTGAAAACGGTATTCATTCACACACATTCATACTTGGTGATGGTAAGCTACTTGTGTAGCCACAGCTGCCCTGGGGCAGGCTGACAGAGGCATGGCAGCCAATTCACGCCCACGGCCTCTCTGGCCACCACTGATTATTCACACACATTTATGCACCACTGATGTTGTTACTGGAGGTAAGGAGGGTGAAGTGAACTAACTGTCGCCCCAATATATATGTATAGATCTTGTTTTAGCCTTAGCACTGCTAGCTGCTAGCGTGACCGCTTCGTGTTCTTTCCATAGCGCTTTGGACACTTTTCAGGTGAGCCATTAGATTTGTTGTGTTAAAACTTGAAACCTTTCGTCCTCTCGGAATCCTCGCTGGACAGATTTTGCAAACAGCAATGCTGTTGTCATCTTTTGTGAGTGAGAAATACTCTGGTGAAGACATGCTTGTTCATCATCCGTCAGGGAGTGACGAGGCCAAGCCTGGGCCCTGCTAGCGGGCATGCATAACCCCAGCATCTTAGCCTTCTTTGGGGATATTCGCTGTGAATAAAATCCTCCCAAATGTCATTGATTTGTCAGTTGTTTTTTTTATTTAAGGGAAATCGAATAAAAACTATTAATTAACTCTTGCATGTCACCATTTCCAACATGTATTGCACAACAGTAGCCGTCGTGTATCAAAAAGCCTCAACAACACTGATTAATAAATCATGTCATCCATTACTGCAGGGAGTCCATTACTATTATCTAAATTATTGGCCCTGTATGCTCAAAACAACAATAACAACAAACAAACATGTGGGTTAATTATGGTCTATCCAACAGATATGGAATTGTGGCTTCAACAAGTCGTCTCAATGTTGTGTATTTGTTCTGCTCAGCCAATTGTAGTTTCAAGATGGCCGACTGTCATGGCGCTTAAACTAAACTTGCCTTCCCTACCGGCTTACCCGCCCTATGTGGAAATAAATCTAAAATACTTCACTTAGGAGAATGTGTCAGATTATTAGCAGAGGTCATAATACACCAATGGTAACACATTTATAAATTCAAATGTTATTCTGTTGTATCAGTCCGATAAACATCATGCATCCCAAGTCTGAGGTGTTCACCTGGCCTCCAATCTTATCAGATATCTTTCTGATGGGAACTGACCTTGCAGAGCTCAAAGGATCAACTGCCACAATATGCCAATTTATCAGACTCCTCAGACACAGCTGATGTCATGAAACCCCACCAGGTTGGGAGGCGTGTGTGTGCAAACTAAGAGAGACAATTATCACTTACACACCTAAATAATAGGTAACAAACAGGATCGCAGTGTCACACCTCTCCACTTTCAGTCACATTTAAAGTCACGCTCTGTCACACAGACACATTTTCCTTTCAAAAAATCATGCCACAGTTTTTTCTTTCACACCTTCTCATCTGAAACCTCGAGCTCCACAAATAGCTAACATCACATTTCTGGTTCTCACCTGACACTAAACCAACCAACAACCAAAAATGGCCAAACATTATGGGTTTGACCTCCTCCTATATGGACAGCTGCCATTTTCCCAAGATGTTAAACTGAAGATCTTTGAGTTTGTAATGATCAGCTTAGAAATGAGGGATGTTTCCCACAACTTTCCAACATTTTATAAACATAACCTAAAGTAAAAAGTGGACTTTTCTGGTAGAAAAATCAGCGTGAGGGAATTTCAGCAGTCAGAGGTCGGATCCAGCTGCATTTCCAGACCTGACAAAGACTTACCGTCTTCCTCATATGTACATTGACAGGGTGGATCAGTGAAGACAGAGAGATTTGAACCTGTTTTTCCACCAGAGGAGGGTGTATCAATCAAACCAACATGACCCCACCCTCTCCACTATAAACTGAAATATGTCATACGCAGAGATTTAGCCCCAAGGAATCCTATGAAGCAGCCTCATGTGTTTAAAACAAATCCCTTAACCCCTACCTGGGCTCCCTAACAAGGACTCAGCCTAAAGGGGTTGTTTTCTTGCTTGGAGAGTAGCAAAAGCTCTCAAACTGTCAGAATATCAAAGGTCTTGCATAACAACAAGTTTGAGAAAAAAAAAAACACAAAGATGTTCTTTCTGTGTGTCTGGTGAGAAATGATATTCCAGAAAAAGACAGGAGAGGAAAAGCTGTTAAATCCACCCAACAGACTGTCTGGACTTAGAGGGTTTCACAGCACTGGCCGTGAAATCTCCGATACGCCACTGTCAGCTGGCAGGCGTCGGCATGCACACGCACGTAACACCGGGATTAATCCTGAATTTTGTTGGCAGCCGCTAACGCACAAATGTACATCCAGCTGAATATCAAAACATATTTGGAAGGGATTTTCAGGACAGGAATTAACAGCCCAAAGATGAAAAGAGCTCAGATACAAAAAACAAGGCCAAACATCCACTGAGTGTGGATAAGAAGTAGGAGCTTTGGAGAATACCTCAGTGTACGTACATTACGTTTACTGCATATATGTATTTAACCCCATAAAGCCAAAACGTATCATATTTGATATGTACAGTTTCTGAAACCTTTTACATCTACGTCCTTTTACATCATTTAATGGTGACGACTTCGCTCCAAACCCTGCTGTACACAATGTGATGTACCGCATACCAGGAGGCAGAGGACTACACTACCATAATGTTGACATATCACACAATAATAAATGGCGAATATTCAATAATGATTGTTAAAAAAAAAATCAATTAATTAAAGGCCCAAATGATGACTTCAGATCTAAAAAATTAGAATTTTCTCCCCATCATTTCTTGGGCTGGGCTTTAAAGAGTCAAGTGCAAAAGACCAAAAATAAGTCTGCTTTCAGTTTTGGATCATTTGCTTCTGAAAAAATTGTGTATTGGACAGCACAATACAAGTTAATAAACACTTTTTTTGTATGTGAAGCTAATTTACATCCTATGTCCCCAAAAGATTTTAAAGGAAATAGAAAAGAGTTATACAGTAGGTAAAATAATACAAACTAGGACTGATCTTCCATAGATTATGATAGGGATCATCATAACTCTAGAAATCTGAAAGAATTTGGTGAAAAAGTTACTTTGCGGTCATTCAGCAAGGGTGGCTTTTTACTTCTTAGAGATAATTTAAAGCATTAAATGTGGAAGGAAGTACTGGACCATGAGTGGATGCATAATGCAAACTGATAAAATATTGAATGTGATTCAAATATTCATCTCAGTGGCCAGAAAGAAAAAAAAAGTAACTCTTCAGCGTGCTGAGTGGGGCTCTGAGCATCAATGCCTTCATATCAGCTGAAGTTTAACCGTTGTGTCATTCTCACTGAACATGGATGACGAAACACATATTGACACAGCAGCTAATGGTCTGATGGATCAGACAGAGGAAGCCAGTGGGATGGGTCTTCTTTACAACAGCTGGGCAGGAAGCCAAGCTCATACCCAGAATGCACCAGTTGGGACTACACATGTCTGAACAGTGCGTTTGTCTCATTTTCAAATTCTATTTATCCAGATCCATTATTATGTCATCATCACAGCCAAACTTTGATCTACTGCCAAGCTAATAAAGCTCATTGAACTGAACAACAATTGTATTGATGAGTATTGCAGCAGGATAGCGGACGTAACACACCAGAGTATGACATGAAATTCCACATGTTCCATGTTTGCATTAAAAAATATATATAAAAAACACTCGAAGCTCACGGAAAACAACAGCATGGGTGAAAAATCTAACTGAAGCAACAGGAAGATGTGAGACTGATTTCATAGAAGGGAGGAGAAGTTGTGAAAATCCCTGACTCACCAGTTCGTTCTATGTAGTCGACACATTTGTCGATGAAGAGAGGGATGGGATGCTCCAGGGTCACCAGGTTCTGCAGAGGAACACCAAAGTAGTTGCTCTCCCAGGTTCTCCGGGTGGGTGGGTACAGAGGTTTCGGAGGTTTAGATGATTTCGGCTACAAGGGAAGAGAAAAAAAAAAGATGAGATGAAAGGTTTAAAGACTGGTAAGAGGAGAACCAAGATGAGTAGGTGGAAAGGAATTAAGAGCAGGAAAAAAGAGTTATGAGTGAAAAGAGGGGGTAAAAACAACACTGAGTGGTGGATAAAAACAGAGAAATGAGACAGAACGAAAAGATGGAAAGAGAAAAAAGGAATGAAAGAAAAGAACAGATAAGACACGAGGGAAAGCAAAAATGGAGGAGGAGAGAGGGTGAGGAGGAGGCAGAAAATATCAGAGGAGATGAAGATGAGGAGGAGGGCAATCAGGGAATAGATCAGAAAAACTTTAGTGGGATGAAGGCAAAGAGGGGGAGAAAGCAGAGAAAGGTTCATGTGGAGGAAGACGAGAAGACATAGGACAACATTATTCAAGACTAAAGCTGGGACGAGGTGCTGAGTTGGCTTTGATTTCCCACACTCCTCTGCTCTTCAAAGGGTTGTCATGCCTACAGCGGTACAGGCTCCTCTCTAATTGGCCAAGACGGCGATTAAACACCTTCTATTTTGTACCTCCCGGTTCTACTTTCGCTCTCTCCTCTGATTATCAAAGACAGTTTCGATGTTCCAACAATGGCCTGCATTCATGGCGCTCATGTAGTGCCGGCGGATGTTTCTCTTCTGATTTGCACACTATTATCTGATTTGTCTCATGCATGTCTGTGTTTTCTCTCCGTCTGCAAGAAGCTGACACATGAATATGTTGGGATCATTTTTACTAAATGCATCAAAGCTAAAAGTATTTTTTTGTATGTGGACAACAAATGTTTTTTTTAAAATAACAGATATTCAGTTGTAAAAGTTGCAACATTTGAAAATTATGCAAGTTGCATTAAGTTTTGTCTCCATTTTGAGCATCCAAAAGAAAAAGGAGGCAGATCATGGTGCTGTTTCATGTTTCAGCCTTTTATGGATATTGAATCCGGATGCACTTTTAACCTTTCAATACAGAAAATGACATGTGCCATCCAAAGTACCGCAACATCTTGATCATTTGTGCTGTCCAGAGATTTCCAACGGATTCTTGAGGCTGGGAAGCATAGCTTTCCAATAATATCAGTGTATTACAGTACTTAGGATTGCCGGTGAGGGGGAGGGGTGAATTAACAAGGCCCAAAGAGCTGTTTACAGTGAGAATGGAACTTTCTGATTGCTTAAATGGTATTTTTAATTATATTTTAGCAATGTTTTAGCTCTATTTTCTCACCATTTAAGCAGTATTTTAGCTGTGTTATTTAGCAACATTTTAGCCGTGTTATTCAGCTATTATAGCTTTATTATTTAGTAGGGGTATGTAATGGCAGGAATCTGGCGCTACAATATGTGTCACGACACAGAGGCAACAATACAATATATATTGCAACATTATAAGCAAGACTTTGTAAATGAAACAACATACTGATTGTTATTTTGGTTGCACAAGGTGAAGTAGCTGGTAGTTTAAAAAAAAAAACTTCTTCAATTTGTCTTTTAAGCAGCATCATCCTGTTTCACATTTACCTTTATCTCTACTTCGTTATGGTAACCAGCCACATGTGCTAACTTAGTATTTGAATTTTACAGACGGCATAGCTATTGTCACAGTTTTTACTGCTTTCTTTGTTTTGAATCTAAAATGTGTCCACACATCTGCTTTGTAAACTACTGGGGTGGCTGTATCATCCCATTTTCAGCCATTAGTGAGCTGTGCAAAGTTAGCACCGGTTTATGGAAAATCATGCAGAATGAGATATCGTAAAATTAGTTTTTTCATTTAGAATGACTGCTGCCAGGGTGGTCGGATTTTTTTTAGAGCACCACAGAAATTAATCATCACTGTTACTGTTTGCATATACAGTAAACTGTAAAAAAGAAAATCGATTTTTTTTAATTCGATACTGTATTTTTGAATATCAATACGATATTGTAACATGATATATCGCAATATTTTAGTATATCAATATTTTCTTACACCCCTATTATTTAGCTGTATTTTATCAATCCATTTTCTTGCCGCTTATCTGTGTCGGGTCCCGGGGGCTGCATTTTAGCCGCGATATTTAACTGTATTTTGTCAGTGATTTAGCAGCTCTATGTAATTAGTATTTTAGTGTTGTAAACTGGTTGTATATGATAGCATTAGTATAATTTTTGAAAGTTACAGGATTTTTTCAAAAAAAAAAATGTTATTATTGTTTTGGTGCTTTTGCCACTTTTTTTATTTTTGCTATAGTTCATCCTCTTTGTCATTGTTAGTCTTTTTAGCAAAAGTTTACGATTCATTAAATTTCATAGATATAAATTATTTTTTTAATTGTCAAAGAAAAATGTGTAGAAGCTCTACCAGAGACAGTAAAGCCCTTTGGACTGTGGAGGATGTATAGCAGAAGTGTCACCATCTCAACCACAGTAATGACTAAAGTTTGTATACACTGAATATATATATATATATATATATATATATAGTCAACTAAGTGTTAAGAGCCCACACGTGCCAGCAAGGCAATGTATATACACATACACACAAGTGTGTAAGGGCCATTAACGCTGGAGGTGTAAGAAGTGCAAGGAACTGCAGCAAAGAAACACCTTGATATGGACAATTATCAACCCCTAACATAAGCACTTGAGGCAAACAAAGCTGTTTGAGAAGATGTAAAATGGGTTCAATTCAATTCTTGTAATCTAAATAAAAATGTTCATGTACATTTGAATAGCTAAAAAAAACAAACCTGATGAAAATTTAAACTGTTACACAGTTTTGAGCATTTAAATAATATTAATGACAAATAATTGCATGATTTTGAAAGTTAAATCATTTACACGGGACATTTTTTGATGCATTTATTTCAAAAAAGAAAAAAGGTCCAGATGGCCTGTCATAATTATAGTACTTAAAGGGTAAAGCAATTTATTTTGGAATGAATATCCAGGTGCAAGAGTGAGCTGAATACACCCATAAAAGTGTTAAGTGGCAGATATTTATCCTCATTAGAATTTTTATGTTAGCGGTTGAATTATTTGCACTTGTTTACATATTTCTAGATGCTCTCAGAAGTCTCAGGAAAGCTCTTAAAGAGCTGTCAAAGCGATGCAGCCTCGGCTCTAACATCATAAAGAGCCCTACTGTCTTTTAACAGAGCCGCTTTTATCAAGCATTTTTTTATTGCCTGTCTGAGGCCTGTAAGCTACTGAGCCTCATAAAGAGTTTCAATAAGGCCGTATTCTATCAATTATAAATTAAATTTACTGTCAATGTGAGTCTCAGGCCAACAAAAATGTGCTTATATCCTACACTTACACACAATGCTCAGATACAAACATACACTCTTCTGCCCTCATTTAAACAATTTTGTTTAAATTTTTTAAATTCTCAAAGCGTTTTCAAAGAACCCAGTTTGCCAAAAGCAAAAGATTAAAAATAAAGTGACATTAATATTCTTCCAGTGTATCATAATAGAGAAGACTCACCTTCTTCGGTTCCTTTGGTGTCTTGGGTGTCTTTTTCTTTTTCATCTTCTTGTCCTCCTGCTCAGGGTCAGAGGTGATTGCAGGATTATCTATACCTGACTTCCAGGGGTCAACCGGGGAGAGGAGTGGGTCCTCCTCGCTGCCCCGATGGGCTCTTCCCTTTTTCTTTTTCTGCGTGGCGGGGCATGACTCTTCCCCATCACTGTCAGAGTGGAACCGTCTTTGGTAGGCCTTTGTTTTACTAAATAAGATTTTAGACCGATGTTTGTATTTTGATGGACGCCTTCCAGCCTGAGACTTCCGATCAAATCCGTTCTCCTCTTCTCCTCCTCCGTGAATGCCATGTGACCCTCCAAAGGAGTTTCTAATTTTGACCAGGCGGCTGTGTGCATCGTCAGGCACAGCATATATGTCATCGTTGTGGTAACCCCTGGACCTGAGCAAGGTGTCCACAGGATCTGCATAGTTGTCTGATGCCTCCACCTCTTCAAGGTGTGAGACGGGCCCACGCTGCAAACGGCGGTTGCTTCGCATGCCAGCTTCAATGGTTTTGAGTAAGTTGGGGTCCAGTTTTTTCACATTAGGCTTAGGAAGGACCGGTTTGGGCCGGACAGGTGGAGGCACTTTATGATTGCGCTCGTGGTCTCCAACAGGCGTGCTATGGATCGGGTACTCATTTCCCTCCAGGTCAATGCGATACTTTGCTCGTTCACTTGGGGTAGGAAGAAGCTGAACCTCATCACCGATTGGACTGTAAGGTGGGGGGGCCTCATTATCATCATCAGATTCCGGGTAATAGGTGTTGTAGGCCGGGGAATGGCTATGAGGCGATGTAGGAAAGACATCTTCACTGGCTCCAGTGGTGCATTCACGTGATGAGCTGTCGAGCAGGAAGAAGCTTTCAATGTTTGACTTCTTTTCAAGAACTTCATTAAAAAAGGGGGTAAAGACCTCTGTCTGCCGATGATACTGTGACAGAGAGTACAGTGCTGTAAACTTGGCAGTAATCTCCGTGGCAATATGCTCTCCCTCCGTCATCAATTCCTTGATGGCATCATTCTCAAAGAAGTCCGCCTGACTGTCTGTGATGGCAACCATCTGGACAGGGATCACATCCTGGACTTCGGCCAGGAACGCCCGCAGCGTTGCCATCGAGGCCTTGCGTTTGGCAGAGTAAACCAGAATGTAGCCATGCACCAGTTCATCTTTACGGACACCGATAGCTGAGTGGTAGGAGAGGACGGTGACCTGGATCCTCTTCCGACTGTCCCTGATGATCTTATCCAGGATGAGCGTGTTGCTCTGGCCTGGTTGTCCGGCGCTACAGCAGTGGGAGTCAAGAAAAGGCGAAAGGATGAGGTCAACGCTAAAAGGGTCCCAGCACATGGCACACATGACAATTCTCAAGTCTGTCTCAGTCATGTCTTTGATGCAGGGCAGTGGGGCCAACACGTCAAAACTGTGTTTCAGTCCTTCAAGCACAGCTCGGAGCCCCTGCTTAATTTGGAACTCGGTAAATTTCCGAGGAAATGCCCCAGAGGGGATGTCGACAAAGGTGCACTGCAACTTGTTGGCCAGCTGCTGGCCCTGGTGCCTCAGGATAGGGATGTTTTTGCAAACACTGTCCCTCTGATTTGCAAGGATGAGAATAAAAGGGAGAGGCTGTGCGAATCTATCTCGTCGGCTCTGTGCTATCTCTGCTCTGATCCTGCCGATACAATCTCCGATGGAGTTGAGCGACTCGATGGAGTTGAAGACACAGAAGCAGCCATGTGGCTTGAAAGACGCAATCCACGTGTGGCTGAAAAGCAGCGTGGAGTTGACATCCACAGGAAGAAGGTCCAGTTCATAAATTTTACCGTCTAGGGTGTACTCATCGTCTGTGGACTGAGCTCTAATCTCATTGGCTAGTTCCTGTGAAAGACCCTCCTTCCCCAGAAGGCAGAGGTTGATCTTATCGATGTTGGCACTGTTATAGTAGAGATTAGAGCGTCCATGATCAAGCTGTGCCAGCCTGTTCGACAAAACCTGCTCCACTTTCAGATCTACACAGTTCTGCCCGCTCAGGCATGTCTCCTTGGTGGGATGGTAAACAAAGCCAATGTGTTTGAGGAGGAGTGACTCTCTATCTGGGGCGAGCTTCTGCAGAGCTCTGTATCTGGGCTCCTCATTCAGCACACTGTGAATTTCAGTCATCTTGTCACAGCTGGGGGTTGCATTCAGGTCCAAGTCGTAAAATAGCTCTGCATGCTCAAAAAGCATTTCCTGAAAATCCTCTTTGGCCTTTTCAACTATTTCCTGCTGGTGTCTACAGTAAACATCCCTCCTATCTGATTCTGTGATGTACTTGTAGGCCTCATCTTCCATGACAAAACACATAACTTCCTCCCAAGGCTGCCCCGCACTGATAAAGTGAACCCTTTCTAGAGTCTTCTTGAACCTCTCCTTCATCTCCACCCGTCTTTTCTCTGACAGCAGATGCTGGACGTGGCTGTGGTAAATTCTCTCTGTTTCCAGTGTATCGAGGAGGTCAAAAGGTATCCTGCGGTCACTGTTGTCAATGTGGTTCGTCTCATCCCACGGTGTTTGTTCCAGCACCACAAACCAGTAGTGGAAATCAGGTCGGTTGCGGATTACGCTCTGTGCCTCTGGCCATGAGAGATGTTCGACCTCATCCAGGTTATTAAAAAGATTGTTAAGGGTTTTTGGCAGTGTCGTCAGGTACTCTTCCCTTCTCCTCTTAATGTGCTCCTGCTTCAGCTGTGCAATGTGCTTTGTGAACATGCTATGAGCTTTCCTAGAGCCTTCCAAAGTGATGAAATCATCGTAGTCTGGTTGGCCCTTCATTTTACTTATTACTGTTTTCCACGTGGTGTGATAATCTCTCACTGTGTGTATTATCAGTTTCTCAAATTTATCCGTTACTGAGGCAACAAGTTGTCGCTGGGTTTTATAGGCCTCCAGGTATGGCACAGTTTTTGGCTTTCCTCTTGTTTTATCCAGCTGCTGGATAAGAGCATTGAAGCAGAGCTCTATGTTGACATTAGAGCGGGCTGCCGTCTCAATTAGCATCAAGTTCTTCTTACTGGCAACAAAGGCCTGCAGGTCTCTCAGATGCTGGTCCACACACTCGTCACATTTTGTGGCGGCAACAACAATAGGCCTCTTTGACTTGACGATCTGAGAGTAAAGGCTGTTAACAAACTTCATTTGGTCGTCAAATTTTCTATTGCAACCCTTGCTGACGTCTACACAAAGCATAAAGCCGTCGATGTTCAGTTTCCCATCAGGCATTTGCTTTTGGTCGAAGTCCTGCTCCAAGCCCAGCTGGTCCGTGCAGATGTACATCAGCTTTTCGGCCGACTGGAGCTTGGTGGCCGCAGCTCGTTTGGTGTACGGCTGCAGGTTTGTACTCCGATGCGGAAGAAACGTCTGGTCGTCAATGAACTCAGTTTGTTCAATGACTTGGATTTTACAGTCCAAACCCTCATCCCCTCGATGGGACAGCTCACCCCAGTACAGGAAGTGATCATTGTTTACCACACGTCCACCAAAGTCTATCGTGCTGAGCACGGAGGTGTGCTCAGGGTAGTAATTGTCCGCATCAGGGCGCACGTATCGGTTGCAGAGGCAGGACTTGCCCACGCCACAATTGCCCTTTTCCTTCTCTGTCCCCGAGAGGCCAACCACACTGACAGCGAATGTCGGGGGGCGCGCATCCTTGTTCTTGGCCATTATATCGCCCCACTCATCGCTAACTTGGTTACTTTCAGGAAAAAAAAGGTCAAGATATCATTCCAGTCCTCCTTGTTAGTGTGTCAGAGGCTCTGCCATTTTATATTTTCCCCTTTGATCCACTGATTCTGTCCGAATCTCTCTCAGCTTCTTTCCAGGGTAATCCTCAAGCTGGGACAGAGCAGCCAGCTTCTCCTTTTATCACCTCCCTGCAAGATAGGAAATTCAGAATTAGGACTAAAATAATATGCTCTTTGTTTTTTTGCATAACTTTGAGACATGCATGGACAAGAAAGTGTGATGCATTCATTTTAAAAAGAATAAAAAACATCTTTAATAAAAAGGTTTTATATTGGTCTTTCATGTATATGTATTATTGTGATACAGCAGGTTCAAAATGTACAAATGATTAAAAAAATACAAAGGATTTTTGAGAGTGGAAACAAATCTTTTTTCACTGCTAAAGTATATCAAAATGGTCTCTTGCAACAACTTATGCGACAGTAACATTTATGTAAGGGGAGGGGAAGTAATTCAATCACGGACCGTGCTCAGCAATGTCACTTTTCCCCTCGCAGAGAAAAAGGAGTGCTTTCAACCAATTTGTGCCAAGGCAAGATAAAAATGGCATGCAACTCCAGCCCTTTGACAGTCACTGACCTAGAAATTATTTGCTTTGCTGTAAGAATGAAACAGTGAAGACGAATCAGTTCAAATCTGTCATTGGCACATCCTAGGGAATTAATATATAATGCTGATTATTTAGGCTATTCTTGTCTTGATGCATTAGCCTGGTGCTCGGGTCGTAGCTATTAAACCTGCTTAGCAGCAGCCTTCATCTCTCGTGGAATTATTCTGCTGCTCGCAGATTGTGTGTCCACCATTAATAGTCAGATAACATTAAATCCTGCATTGCATAAAATATTATTTGTTAATAATTTCTGGAAAATGTGAGAATTTTTCTTGTTCAATCAGTCATTAAATCTGCCCATGTGAGTCAGACCTCCAGAGGAGGAATCTAGTTCACCAACATGAAGAAGTCTGGGTCCCCTGACTGTTTATAGAGGCCAAGGTGATGATGTCACCTGTGTTAGGGGAGAGTAGAGGGTTTACGGAGGGTTAAATCAACCATAAGAATGAGACACATGCAGAAATTGGTAAAGAAGTCTAACAGCTAAGTTAAATAAAAGCCCAGGAACAAGGCAGAGACCCTCAAACACACCCGAAATATTACTTCATACTGTAAAAGGGAGAAGACTGACTAGCCGGTCTGTCAGGTTTGCAAAGCTCAGAATAAGATCAAGCTGCTACAATAGCCACTGTGCAGCTTCATGTGCCACACCTGACAGTAACAAAAAGCCAGGGAGTCACACTCTACCTCTCATTTTATAAGCAGCTCCTGCATTGCACATATCCTCAGAGATGAGACAAAGGCCATTTCAGGGCTCCAGACTAAATTTCTGCATTGATTGGACCAGCAAATATTGACGTGCACCCAAATTTTCACAGCGTTGCTCTCAGCACCACAATGACACGTTCAGGACTGCCTTTCAATCTTCACAAAGCCATCAGTGTATGGGTAAATCACAATGAAAAATAATGAGGTTTAAAATGCAGCACAATGTTAGATTTCTTAATGTTTTAGACGACTTCTGCGCTTTTGTCCGCCTCTTAGCCACTGTTGAATATCTGGAGGAGACTTGAGATGATGTCACAACGACAGGAGGCTGCAGAAGTCAAAATTCATTCAACTCTCGGGCAGCTTTTCTTTTTCATTTGGCTCGCACACACTACAAAAGTTTGTCAACTCATAATAATGCCTGGATAGTCCCCTGAGTCACGACAGCTGTCAGGGTAGGAAATGGGAATGTGGATTTGATGCAACTGTATTTGTCTTTACAAAAACTTTCTATAATCCCATTTTTATTCATCTTGTAATTATATCTGACTTGCCCGTGTCATTCTCTCCCTCCACACAAACAGATTAAATCATCCTTGTCGGATTTATTTCGTTATGGAAAAAATGTGCGTGGTGATATTGTGGAGGACGGCTCACCAGCCTGTCAAGCACGACATAAAATAGTAAATCCATCCAGTATGTTTCACCAGCTGCAGGATAACCAGGAGCTCTGTATCACTAAGGGAAATGTTCAGTAACTGGGTGTAATTATGTTAAAGTTTATCTAACATAACATTAAACTAAACATTATCATTTCATTTACATTTGTGTTCGACTCTGGTTGGGCTAACAGTGCAACATGATGGGTTGATTTCTTCAACGGTTGGTTGGTTGGTTGGTTTCTAAAGAAAATGTTCAAAACCATTTTTATTATGTAGTTTCCAGAAAGAAGCCTCTAAAGTCCAAGAAGAGGTTCTGGAGCCTTTTCATCCTTTTTCTCTGGGAAATCCAGAGTCAATATGTAGGATCTAGTCATCTTTTGCAAAGCAAAGGTACTTTTTAATTACTTTACTTTGTTTTCTATATTATTTTGTGACGTTGGCATCTAAAGATAAAGTTAGATAAAAAATAAAGACCTATAAGGAGTGTTTATGTGGTTTTGCACATTTAGTGTTGGGAAATGAATCAATGCAAAATAATTGTGATTATTGTAATATCATGATTATTTTCTTGAAAAAAATCGTTCGCAGAAAATCTATAATCGCGACGTCCCCAGTGAAGACCCTACACTCTGCCTGAATCAACATAGAATACACAGACGGACATTTGGGGAAGAGAAAAGTCATAAACCTAGACCTAGGAGATGTCAGGCAGGGTATAAACTCTAGACCACTGCATTTAGCATTATATTCATTCCTGGAGTTCAAAATCCCGGCTTTGGCCCTCTGTTCTGACTTCTGCTCAGTACAGAAGAGCCTTTTCTTTAAGTGGATCAAGGAGTGGAGGTAATCTGTCCGAACCAGACCCAACTCCCTGTATGAACGGTTATATGACCAGCGTTTTGATTTCCCTTTTCACCCTGGCAGAGCGCACGGCAGAGGGACCGGGACTGACCACCAAGCTTCATCGTATCAAACAGTGCAGACGATGCAACCAAGAAATAGAAAAGCCTAAAATCTTTTATTTCCTTTTTGGACTTAACAATTGATTGAGTAAACAACTGATCCCTAATGCTTCCCATCCAAACCACAAAGGCTGTTCTCTCTAATGCAAACATCTGTTTTGCATTTATGTCAGCTGTTATCAAACAATTATTTTTCACTCTGCTGCAAACGGACTCAACGTAAGACTTGGGATTTGGAAGTTAACCTGTGTAAAGAGAGGCACAGCGGTGGTGCTAACCAATTAGCTGCACACTGTGAACAGCTAGATGGAGCCTGTGATAGTCTGGTTAATGTCTGCAGCCAACACCAGAGCCCACGCTGCATTTGTGCTGCCCTGATGGCTAAAAGTAGGCTCCGGCATCATGATTATTCCATTCACGGCGAGGTTTCGAGGGGGGGTGGATTAAGGTATCACTTGGCAAGCCGGTTTTAGAGACGACTAAATGCTGTTAAGCCCTGAAGCACAGCAGAACACACCGATCAGGGTCGTAAACCTTTTTCAGCTGATTTATCAGAACTTTTAGGTAAAAGTAAACTTTTTTTGTGTCCCATCTGCTTTAAATGAAGCACCACTGATTTATAACGACTTTCGTACAGACAACTCTCCACCCACAGGAAGCGATTAATCAAATCCACTGAGTGAAATACAAACTGCCTCCTAAAACAATTGAATGAGCTTTCCAGCCTAAAAATGATTTTAAAAAATGGACTTCCCAAACTTCACATCTTGTCCTCTCTACTTACTTACTATAAATTATAAAAGAATAATGAGAGCTGTGGAAGTACCCTGACCCTGCCTCACAGGACTTCTCTCACTCAACTTTCAAAAGTGTTATCAGACATTTTCTTGGCTGCCACTGAACTTACAAAATCAAGTTTTAAATTTCAGCTGTGATCAGCAAAACTGAAACCAAACGTCAAAATGTGATACAAACCATTTAACCCATAAAACTGCCTGTAGAAACTAAACCATTTTAATCCCAGTCAGAATCTACAGTAGACAGGATGCTTCAGTTTCAGATATCAGATTATTAAGCTAAAATGGTGCAAACTAAATGTATCAATAGATATAGCAGCATAAAGGCCAACCAGAAGAAGAAAACCAAATTTATTACTAACAGTAGTTTGTAGAAATAACACACAGATCAACAGTGACCAAGCCTTTTCTCATCTGCACATCGTTCATTCAAGTCTTGGCTTTCAGGAGAAAAACAAACACACAACAGAAACTATTTACTAGGGCTGGACGATATAAGAAAAAAGCATATTGATAAAAAAAAAAATATATATATCCTATTGGTCGATATCGTCAATTATTGAAAGTTTTTGAAAATGTAAAATACATGATGTAAGTTCATGCTTTTTAGCTTTGGTTCAGTGATCAAATCTATTACATACAGTACTTTTAATTAACAACATAAGCAATCAATTGAAATTCAACACTTTATCAAAAAAATAAAACCCAAAATATTGCCAAACCTGTGAACCACAGCATCCCTTTGGAGGAAGTAAGAATGGAAGTAATAAGACACGCAATAGGCTATTATGAAAAAAGAAAGAAAATTTTCTCTATCAAACTTTTTATCAACCCCTTTTTTCTCTGACCCACATGTCTATCGATGGATATATATCATTATCGATTTATCGTCCACCCCTACTATTTACACCTTATCTTCATTTCCAGTTATTTATGCTACTATTTACCTCCTATCCTCACAAAACCAACTCAGCTGATTTTTGGCACCATTGTGCATCAAAAAACGTCTTCTTGGCTTTATTCCAGCCATAGAGGAGCATTATTTTTCTGCTTTTCACACACACCGAGAACTTTCTGCTCACTTGTTGATCTTTGGCTGCTCCTGATTGGACGTTACCGTCAATGTATGCTCTCTGATTGGTGGAAGGTTTGACAGGAAGTGGCTTCATCATCATGTCCAGGTCTAAATAGAGGTCTTTTAGCAACATAGTAGTGATAGTGATCTTTTTTTAGGATGAAATGTGATAAATAATGGTGTTATCATGGATCATCATGGTGGATTTACCAGCTAGTGTCTGAGTAAACACTACATTTTGCAGCTGGTTTTTAAACCTCCTGGACGAGATGTAAATGCTTGGAAAACTTTCGTAGATCACATAAAAGGTAAGCTATCCATCACAGTTTACCCCACAGAGTTACTGTTCCTGAGAAGCTGCTGATATTAGTGTTCTGAGGCAATGGCGATTGAGTTCAATTTTGAGGGTTAAATGTCCTTATTCTTTTTTGTTTAGTGCAACTGCAAGATCATCATTACACTCATTATTTAATATCAGAATCATGTAACAAACTCTGCACTGGAATCTGCATAATCCTAAAGTGAAATCCTCTTCCAAAGTCAGGTCCAGACCTGCGTCTGAGCATCACTAATCTGAATCCCCCCTCCTAAAGTGTCAATGATGTAAGAAAAACAGTTAATAGGCCAAGTGACACAATCAACCCTGCCATCTCTCACAGGCCTGTCAGCACCCATGCCTTCCAACAGTCTGCAGCAGCTGATACAAGTACTGCATACTTGCCATCATATTAACATAATACCTATGCAGGATTTAACTTTTACATTAATGCATACACATCTGCAAAGCTTCTCAGACATGGCTATGCATAATAAACACCACACAGATGGTGTTTTTCCTCATTTTCAACCAGTTTTCTACAAGATAAAACATTATCTGAATTTCCTACATGCAAAACAAGGCACAGAGTTGTGCATTTTTCCAAGCACCATGATTACTTTTGTTTCAAATGCGGCCCAATTAGGGAGAAAATACTTCTGAGAAGCCCTAAACAGACCGACAGTGATCAGCACAAGAGTCCCATCAAATCATTCAGAAAGCTCTTGAGGTTTTATGGACACTAAAGGAAGATAACAGCGTGGACTGAGCAGAAGCAACAAAAGACGCTAATTACTTTTATTTAAAAAACACAAATAGGCCCCACTAATGATGCATTTAAGAAACATCAGGATAGGTTTAGGGATAAAAGCTGGAGTAACCCTTTAAAGAGTTTTGGGAATGGAGGAAGGGGAGTTATGAGACCATGGAAATGGGATGCAGGGCTGCAGCTGCAGGACAAACCCACTGACCTGTCTCTGACTCTCATATATTCTCCCCGTTTTTGAGCAAATGAAACAAATGTGTTTGCAACTCACTGCTGGGTCGTTGGGTTGTGTAAGTGTGAACACACCCTGTTTAAAAACGGGAAAATTCAATAATCCTCTCAGTGGCACTTCTGATTTTGACCCTCCATACATGCATCCCTGAAAGCTAACCTGGCAACTTCCAAAACCAAGTCAGGAGCAAATAAATCACCTTTAACGGCGTGGAGACTGAGCAATACATAAGATGTAATGTGTTAAATTAAAAGACTTTCCGTATAAACTCCTTAATAACATTTAATTAAGCAAAGTGAAACGTGTGTATGTCACGCCAGGATTAGATAAATTAGTAAAATGGGTAAGAACAGCAGGAATACAGCAGGTTGGAGTTAATGAGTTAGTTAAACTGGAATTAAAACCAACACACGCGCAGGTTAAGTTAATGCGTCAGTGCTCCAAGGCTACGGCTGGTAGCCGAGGTTTAAGGCTAAGGTTGGAAATTTATC
>JAPMNP010725526.1:0-17815 GCA_029874935.1 Atherina boyeri
ATCTTTCAGATTTGCTTTTACCATATGAGCCCTCGCGGACCCTGAGATCCTCTGGCACTGGTCTTTTAATAATTCCTAAAGTTAGAAAAACAAACCTACGGTGAGGCATCTTTTCAACATTATGGCCCCCGTCAATGGAACAGCCTGCCAGAGGACCTCAGGGCTGCAGAGAATGTTCATGTTTTTAAGGGCAGGCTCAAGACCCATCTATTTAGGTTGGCTTTTAATTAATGTTTTATTTTATATCTTAATTTTGCATTTATTACTGTAATGCATTTATTCATTTATTTTCATTTATATATTATATTATGTAATTCATGTTTTAGCACCATTTGGATTTATTTATTTACATATCTTAGCTCTTTTTATTGCTTTATTTTATTTATGCATTATTTCATATTCTTAATTTTTATAGTTCTATGTTTTGATCTATATATCCAGTGTTTCCTTAGTGGGGGCCGCCTGTGCTCGGCCTGCGATTGCCCCTGGCTGGGATGTCCCAATCTGGAGGTTGAAGCAGTCTTTTGCTGCTTTGGACCCCCCCTTGGACTGTGTCCGATGGGTTCTTGGGTGTGCGTGTCCTGGCCTTGGTCTCTGAGCGGTGCAGAGTACAGTCGGCTTCCTGTGATGGCGTTTCCTGTTCTGGCTCCTCTGTACTCAGTCATTCGTTGCATGTTTTATGGTCATATACACATTATTTGTTTGCGTGCACATGTGTGAGCGTGCGTACGTGTCTATGTGTGTGTGTGTGTTGGTACATGGGTATATGTGTGAGGGTTGGGGTGGGTATGGAAATGGGGTGGTAGCCTTTTTTTTTTTTTTTTACATGTACAGCACTTTGTGCTACATTTTCAATGTATGAAAAGTGCTTAATAAATAAAGTTTGATTTGATTTAAAGGAGACAACAAACGCCTGGCAGCTGAATTTAAGTTAATTGAATTGACAATTTTGCAAAGCGAATGCACCTGTAGTCTGTGTTGAATTTGTGGCTCTGGCAGAGACGACTGTGTTTTCACCAACTCTATTCTCATATGTGTTATTGTCCCTAATTATGCTTCAATCTGTATGATTCAGTTGCCATTCAGCTTGTATGAGATTGTGTCGTAATTTTTTTGAATATCTCCTTTTGTTGTTCAGGTATGGTTTCCGGAGTCCTCCTCATCTGGAGCTTAAAGCTCGGCCTAAACTCGGAGAAAGGGAGGTCACTCTGGTTCATGTAACGGAGTGGATTGAGAAGAAGCTGGATCAAGAGTTCCAGGTATTTAAAGCTCATCTCAGCATTACAATCTTTCCTCAGCGAATGAGAATTTAGGTTATGAAAGTAGAGTTCTTGATTAATTTATGACTTCCTATTTGCATGGACTTAGAAGCTGTGTGCCTGTTGCTTTCCCAACCAGCCTAGCCAAGGTAATGATATGCCTGCTGGCTGTTAGATAACTGCCCTTACGCACACCTGCAAACTACTGCAGAAAAGTGTCCTCGTCAGATCAACCACACATCTACATTTATCTCTGCCACTCCTCTGGAAGTGTAATTTTTGCACCACTTCCTCTGTGCTATGCGTAAGCAAAACACTGTGATCTTAGACCTAACAAAAAAAAGCTAAGATGTTTTTTGATTTGATTATATTTGCTAGACTTATTTTACTCATGTCTTTGTGTCCATTTCCCAGAGCATGCACTCAAAATACCTTTCTTCTCCCACAGAAAATATTTGTGATGCCAAACATGGATGACATATGGCTCCCCATAATGCACTCTGCCATGGATCCACGTTCAAACGCCAACTTGATGACTGTGATAAACGATGCCTTGAAGGATCCAGAACAGGAGGATTCTGAGGTCTCTGATGCGTGAAGATAGCTGTTAGTGACTGACATGTTATCACCATAACGACATATGAAGCCCCCATTGCCTCTCAGAAAACAAGGTGCAACAACGGACCGGGCCAACTCTTCAATATTTATAACCATTTTTCAGTCATGAAATAAGCCCCAAATTTTAGTTTTTAAAAAAACATGATTTATGGCCACTATAAGCACGACGAGGTAATAGAATAAAATTTGAGCGGCATGATGAACACAAAGGTGGCATGGTGGATCAACAAATAGCCATCTGATTCAACCTGAGGAACCACAATACCTGTGAAGTACAGCTGCACCAAACATGACTGTACAGTGCGAACTTTCTGTGTTACATTTCTATCCAGGCAGTTTATCATTGCTAGGATTCTGAAAACTAAGATGACACTGACGAAGAATGTGTGCAACAATTGACTGAATTATCCTAAAACTCAAAGATTATTTTGCTAAAAGCCCCTGCATCTGCTAATGCACATGTCACAGGGACACCACCACCCTCTTATCAACCACTCACTGCTCCCTGGCACTTTTTATGCAAACCGATCAATGGTACTGTGTCCATAAACGACTTTCACCATGGACACAGTCCTGTCATACAGGCTGTCTGCTTTTGACTGTGCGTTAAATCGGTATGTAAAATCTATCTGTAAACACCGCGGTCCAACTTTGCCTCGGCCTGTTGAATGTATAGTGTAGGAGTGCAGCTCTCTGGCTTAGCGTGGAGTAGCTCAGTCGCTGACATGCTTTTAGCAACATGTTTTAACTGCTATTTCCATGTTTCATTCAGAGTTGAGTAAAAATAAACTTTTTTAAATCTTTTTTGCCAAAGCAATCTTTCAGTCACATTTTGAAGTGTGTTAAGTGGCTAAAAAAGCAATCATTTCGTAATTTTCTGCTCTTGGGGGAACTTGTGATGTACAGCCAGTGTTTTAATAATCATAACTGGAAATTCAAAAGATAGAAAAGTACTCTGCTAGTTTTCTTCTGGGCAGCAAGAGACCGAAACCCTCTCAAACACAAGTAGAAAAATCTAAGATTTGTAGGAGAAATTTGCCTATTTCTACTGTTTTATCTCAAACAGCATTCTGGATATCAGCCATATTATTTCATGTTGTTAGCATCCAGCTAATGAATGCCATTTTGTTGTATCTTCAAGTATTTATTGATTTGCTGTTTTGTGTTGTACATGTTAAAGAGCAACACCGCCGGTAAGCTCGAACCACAGGAACTGCTTCCCAGGTGGCTTTTTGGTTTGTGTTTTCTGTTCTGACGTGTGTTGGCTAGTGTACGAGGCAGAAAGTGCCTTTAAAATAATCAAACATTCCTTCATAGTGAGCCACCACATTTCTTGCATCAGTTGAAGGAAGAGAAAGTCTTAGTGCCATTATCATCTGTCAGGACATGTCCTTTAGTTTTCACCTTGGTGTTGTTCATTTGCACAGTGATAAAAATAAACATTGCTGTTGTGTTCAGTGATGTCGCAGAATGTTATGGTTCTGATCATTGTGGATCAATAAAATCTTTTGCTTGGATGAATGATGCAGTATGTGATTGTTCTCTGTTAAGCCCTTATAGATGTGTTCAAGTTCTGGGCTGCCACAGTTACGTCATATCAGTTACCTTACGGGTTTATTAGACTAAAAAGGTGAGAGAAAAAAATAACTGAAATGCTTTAGATGTCACCATTCAGAGCACAGCTTTATAAAAAGTTTCATACTCAAAAGGATTTGAACTGTTTGAGGTGGTGCAGGGAATGGATGTGAAGAAATACTGCAAATATCAAAAGGACTGCTTATTGTACAATTTGTCATTTGGATATGAACCAAAAAAAAAAAAAATTGGTGGTTTTACCATTCTAAATACAAATTTTGTCTATAAATGCCCTTGAATGTTATATAGACATGTCTCTTGCTTTAAAAGAGAAACTTGGTGAAAATGCCAAGCAACTCCAGTTATGACAAGACTTTTGTAATCTGGCACTTAGCTTGACCTGCATGAATGACCAGGGGAAAGGCCATTCCAGTTCATTAAGTGCACAAACCATGTAAAAATAACAAGTTCACACAAACAGTACCAAAAAACAAACAAACAAAGAGGCTGTATTTTTCAATGTCACTTTATTTAAAAAAGGAAATGTGTGTGGGCGGTCAACAGGGGGTGATTGAAGCTTTGTTTCTTGAGCAACCCAGTCCAACACCTGAAATTAGAAACCAAATTTATATTAAATATTTTTTCTCCTGTGTAAGGCCATTTTAGTATCTCGATATTTAGAAATGTAATGCATCATGATCAATGACAACAGTTCATATTTTAAAGCCATACCTACTGCTCGGCTGCTCCAAATATTCAGCCACATCTGGTTCNGAGTCTAATCACTTTAAACAGATTACAAACAAATTCTGGCGGATTACGTCAGATTTAAAAGTTGACTTCATGTTTTTATCAGAAGTCTAACGCACAAAAACTCATCATTCATAGACCAAAGAGAAACAAGATTGTAAAGAAATACGCACCTTTTGTAAACCATGTGGCGCACAAGCCAACCAGGTGAACATGCGGTGAACACGCGGTGACCACAGGAACCAGATACCCACTTCAGTTTACCAGCTGTGGAGAAAACATAATGTAATAAATAGGAGGGTTAGTTTTTATTTAGTTATTTGATTATATAAAAAAACTGACCCAGCTCACCTTCATGTTGCTTTCCGATGCGGCCTACCCACGATGCCGCGCCATGCAGCCTGAGGAGTTTTAAATTATTAGCTTACTTGAAGTCTTTTTTATTATTGTTATTCAGTATCATGTATGATCATAATCACTAAAATACAGGTCTGCAAAAAAGTTGCTGCCAACATTTCCGCGTCTATCTGAATTAGATATGAATCCCATGCTCTCAACCGTGTGGACGACTGATGGAGAAAATGCATAGAGAAAATGTCTCCCGGATGTAATTTATACCACATCCGGTGTCCGTGGGCTTCCCTGTCATTGGCTCAGAGTGCCCCCACGTCCCCCCTCCTCCACTCTTGTGGATATGAATCCCAAAGTCCAACCCCCACAGTGTTCATTTCAGGAAGAAGCAGCTCTAACATTTCATCCACCGCTGCTCTCTGACGTTACAACATTGATTAAACATTTCGAAACATATGCTAGTGAGCCAAATCACATTTTCTATGTAGTCAGTAACCGCCCGGACTAACCAACCGTCTATCCCGGTTTGAGACCTGAGAATATGGACTGGACAGTGAGCAATCAGACTCTGGTGTGCTGCGTTTTAACGTTGCTTTGCTACGCTGGTCTCCCACTCAAGGTAAGAGTGCTGAAAAGATAGCTAGCTGAGATATTTTTTTCATTTAAAAAAACAAAACAAAAAAAAACCTCGTAGTTACCCGTAAACTACTAATTTAGCCTAACACTGGGGGATTATTTTCTTGCCTCGAGTCCAGCAAACCTGACAATATGTGTCATTTAGTGAACCTGTAAGTCTTTCCTCACGCTGCGTGTTGTGTTGACAGCAGCTAGCTAAACACAAACGTTAGCTAGCTGGCTAAAATCAGTTATTTTGACAAGATTTTAACTTAACTGACGCAGAAATTCCTTTTTAGATAGCCTTGTTTTCATGAGTCTAGTTTATAATTGAAACATACATGTTCATGCCATTCAACTAAAGTTCTGTAACCATGCAGACTTCTTGGCCCCAACACAGCTGAGATTTGGTCTTCTAAATGTACACTTTATCATACTCTGTCTCTGCTTTGTAATAGTTGCTACCAAGAACTCAGCTCTATAAAGATAGACAGCATCTTCAGATAAGGTCACAAATTTAGATAACTTTTAGCTAAAGTGTGTGACCCTATACTATTTACAAATGGCAGAGGGTCACAACTTTTTGATAGCAATAAAAACAATAACTCAAGTGTAAAGTTTTGTCTGGTTAGCTGAGATAACTTGACAAGGCTAGGTCGGCAGTTTTTAAGATAATTTCATTGAATTTGATGACTACATATCATCTAATACTGGCATGTTTTGAAACTTAACATTTACAGCAGTCTTATGCATTCACACTGGAATCACTGTGATGAAAAATTCAGAAATGATAAAATATCCCTTTGGTGAAGGTGTCACTCTGTCTGATGGTGATTAATGTTGTTGGTGAAGTCTGCCTCTACTTGTATGCTTGTCTGGGTAAACACTCTTTAAACACTAGACACATTTATGTCTGTCAGTAAAGCTAGGCCCTAATTCAAATTAATCTGCTGTCTATGCTGAGGTAAAGTGAGAAAGATTATTTGCAACAGTATATTTCATATTTGTTTGTATTTCTGTAGCTTTTTCTCCCCTGAGTTATTTGTATCTCCTATTTGTTTGATGTTGCCACTAATTTCAGAAGATCCTCATGAACAATGTCATTGTTGCACATGATGATTCTTTGTGGTTAAGTTGGTTTAATTGTGCAGCAGGCCACTTCCGAATAATCATAATCAAAATGCAGCATGAAGAGCTGCATTGTAAGTAGTGTATATGAACACTAACTGCTTTGTAGTAAGGATAACTTTGAGCAAAAGAAATGTACTTATTTAAAGTGGGCCACAACTGCAGAAATACTTGTGAAGGAAACCATTTGCTGCTAAATAAGTAATCCACTTCAGCTAAGAGGCAGATTAAAGTAGCTTTATAATCCCCCATCATGTCTCAGGTTCCTGCCTATTAGCCTATTAGAAAGTCTACGGGTGTAGTGGGGGGTGACAAATGATAGGCTAACTATAGATTATGACTTAACTGTGTGAGTGATGGTATCATATGGAGTATTTACACTAGAAATGCTCATTGTCAGGTAAATAGACTGTAGCCTACTTATATCGTGGTTTTCTAGTTACATTTTGACCTATCAAAGAGGTTTTACACTACATGTCACACTCACACAGCACTTCTGTATGTTATCATGCTAAGTGCTTTTCATCTATCACACACATCCATACCCCGAGAAAACGCATCAGGAGGCAACACAGGGTTCAGTGTCTTGCCCAAGGACACACCTGGAATCAATCCACAGGCTTTGTGGTTGGTAGACGACTGCTCTTTCTCCTACGCTACAACCACCCAAGTTTATTTTCAATGTGGCTTCCTAACAGTTGAGCTGTTTGTAAGGTCACTTGATTTACCCTTGGAAAGAATGATATGTCTGACTAAAGGCGTGTTGACGCTTAACAGCTGCCATTCATATTTTTTTAGGTGTTGCTTCTTACATTTTGCTCACGCCTCACTGTGCACATCTGCAGGCTGTTCACACCAACATTCACACCTAAATACTTTAACTGATATTGGAAAATGGTCTGTCCTCATAGTAGTTCAGGTTCATCATTTTAATAAGACTGTGATCCTACAGTATCTTATCACAACAACAGATTGGCTGTAACTGAGTGTGGCTGAACACAGGCCAACACGTGACATCCTTCTTTCTGAGGCAACACCATGCGCAGAGTACTTTATAGAGATGTGCTAATCTGAAAAGTTAATAGATCTCCACTGTCATTTTTAGAAATATTAGTGACTTAAAACAGAGAAGCAAGGCCTGTTCATCCAGTTGCATTACCAAGCACTCTTTTTATTAGAATTCAAAATGTGAAAAATGACTTTTGAACAGATACCTCCTTATGTCATAGTCTGTCACCTGTCTTATTGCAGTAACATTCAATATCATTGTGCCTTTCATTGTGCAGCCCTGAAAGAAAATCTCTTAACATGCTTTTAGGTTGTTAGTGCAGGTGCTTGATCATGTTCATTTTGATGACTTGACGCTTTCACTGCACTTCCCATGTCAAGTAAACAGATGTGTGATAATGTTTTTTTTCTGGGTTCCTGTGTTGGTTTTTGCCTGCACCATGACAAGCTGCAAAAAGTTTTCTAATTGCTGCAGACAAGCTGTTGGCAGGTTTAGAAATTGTCATTTTTGACATAAGAGTAACTGGCAAAGCGTTTACTATGTAGGTTTTTTTTACGCCTTGTTTAAAACTTGATAGGAAAGCTGCCAATTTCAGCCAGTTTGTGTTGAGGTTGTGAGGCAGAGGGACAGTCCATTGACTTCAGCCAGTGATAGCTTAGCATTGTAGTCTGTGTCCCTTTAGGTATATCTGGCTTCATTGCAGAAGGGAGAATTAAGATATTAAAAACAGTAAGGGTTTGGTTTCACCCAGTTCTGTAGTATTATGCAACTTTCGTATGCAATAACGTTTCTGTGTAACAGAATGAGGAAACTTAAGAGAATACACCAATATTTTAGTCTTTAGCTGTATGGAGCTTTGTAAGTCACACCCACATTCATTGTGAGCAGCCAAATACTGTAAAATAAGTGTCCCAGGCCTGTAATGCCGTGGCATATTCACTAGTTGTTGAAGTCAGTGTCTGTGCAAATCTAAGAGGCTAACAGATGTTTGAAGAGTAATTTGTTTGTGAAACCAAGAGTGCTGCTAGAGGTTAGAAGGGGCCCAAAACCAGGTTAGTTATGATTCTCCAAACAGTTGTGTGATGCTTGTGAGTGGAGCCCAGTGGGAACAGTTGCAGGTGCACAATATTGACACAGAAGTCTTTATATGATGTGTGAGAAATTACAGCAGGGGATCCTTAGGCAAATTTTGAAAGATCTAGTTTCTCTGCAGATAAGATTAAACTTTGAGGGGATTTGTTTTGTCTTGGTTTTCTGGTTTTAACTTTTTGGGCATAATATGCACGAAATTTCCCCAACTGTAAGATGACTAACACCCAAAGAGAAAGAAGTGGGTCATTTCAAAATAACTGTTTTTAGACTGTCTGGCACTGATCATTGACATGGGTGTTGGGTGAAATTCTAACGGTGTAACTTGAGAGGAACATCTTGATTGACTCTATCCATGCTATAATTGGCTCTAGTGTTTTGTCTGGTTTCTGAATCCTCTTGCATATCAAATATATGTAGCTAATTGCTCAGCAAAATACGCTGGTAATTTTAAACTGCTAAATTGCACTGGTATGGCTGTTTGCACCACCTGAAGCTGTGAAAGTGAAGGAATGATGCTGATCAATAATATCACTCTAGTTCAGTAAAAACAGGCCTATCTCAGCTGTTTTTTGTTATCTCATGCCTTGGAATCTTTTCTCACAAACAATTGAAAGGTACTGTCAACTCATGTCTGGAAGGAACATATCGATTATGCCTGGGAAAATGGTTTGGTTGGTATTGCTTCCATTAAGTGCATACAATGCAGATGCATGAAATGTAAAAGAAAACAGTTGAAAAGCTATGAGCTGCTGATTGAGCACAGTTGATTCCTTTTTATTTTTCTAAAGAAAAACTGATGAGGTTGGTTTGAACAGTCTTTCTTTGGTCAGCAGTCAGAACTCTCAAACACTCCTTCTGGACCTCTTCCTCCCCACTTTTGCCAAAAACCAGAAGATGTCCAGAGCTTGGTTATCAAGAGTTTGCAGCATTCCATAGTGGATGACTGGAGCACACATCAACCACAGTGTTGTTAATTCTGGCATAAGCCAAGTCATGAGGCCAGATGGCTTTTCTGCAGCCATAGGTTGATTTATTTTCACCGGATTTGCTGCATCTTCGTTTCAATTTACTTCTCTTTTTCTCAGAAGATTGTCAGCATTTTGCTTTTGCTTTATCACATTCCCTGATTTTCTGAACCAATCCACATCTTTAATTCCCATGTCTGTTCTTGGCCCCTATATATCTAAGTAGGAGTAAAAGGTTTGTGATAGAATGGTGCCCATATGGCTTGTCAGCCCACAATTCATCTGTGCAGAGGGAACTTAAGCCCTTTTTTTTTCTTAACTTGGTCTGCCACAATATCAATTTAAATACTGTATTGTGCATGATCTGTTAACTAAATCTGCAGTTGATTTGGCCTTGCTGCACGTTCAACATTATTAGCTCACTCTGCTTAGGTCAATCAACCAATCACTATGCAGCGATTCAGTCGCTACTGATTAGCTGGGGGTAGTTTTCCCAATAAAAGCTCCAAGTGTTAGAAACACTGTATTATACAGTGTACTTGTTTATTCTTAGGTGACAGATTTCGACATTCTAGTAGTGATTTAAGAATAAAATTCCAAAAGTTTTAGGGGAAATGCAATCAGTGTGACCAACATGTTGGTTTCATTTCCTCCCCAACCAAATACACAGGTTTTGCTTATTAGTTTTTGTGGTTTGTTTGTGTTTGGCTTAAGAGCATTTCAGCTCACCAACCTCCATTTTATATTTTCTTGAACGCAGCTAAATGCTCGGGGAGTGTGTTAGTCATTTTCAGTGTGTGAACCGCATTATATGTGGGGGCCATTTACACTGTCACATGGGACTTGTTTTGTGGGCTTAGCCCACAATGTTGATCAATACAGCTGTGGATCACCAGGACAATGAGCTCAGCTTCAGCTGCATATGTTTCCTGTAGTAGATGGTAGTAGTACCAGCCCTAATGACAATGCCAAAGAAATCTTTTATATGTTCCAAATTTACACAACATAAACATGTTTTTTTCCTGCACTACCAAAAGACATACCTAACCATGACCCCAACATTGATTCTACATTTTTCCTCAATTCATCTGCCAGTAATTATTTGTCTTTGTTGATTATATAAAATATATTTCTTTCCAGTTAAGTTCGCTCATGCGGTAAGACAAATGTAGAGCTGAGCTTACACAGGCCCAGCCTTTTGCACTCTCCCTCTTCAGTCCAAGCCTCGACTCTGGATTTTGCCTCAATACAGGTCATCCAATTCCCTGCCCTTAGTCACCAAGCCTGTCAGCCTCATCATTGCTTGTTCTCTTTCTATATTGATCTGAAGTAAAGCATTCCCCCTGCACTAGCCAGCTGCCCCACCCTAGCAGTGACATATTCCGTTATCTTACTTTTTAATTTAGATAATGTTTGCTGCAGTTCTGTGGAGATAGCAATGACTGAGTTTTTAGTGATTTAAGTCATTGTTCTTGTTAAATATGATTTTTGATAAGTTTGTGTGTGTGTGTGGTGTGTCTGTAGGGGGTTTGCAATGCCAGCACAGTTTCCCTCCCTGAAAGCCTGCTGTTTGTGTCTACCTTGGATGGAAATTTGTACGCTGTCAGCAAGAAATCCGGCTCTGTCAAATGGACTCTGAAAGAAGGTAAGAGGCAATTACCAGAGTCAAGTGTTGGTATGCTTTTTTTTTCTTATCTTATGCTCAATGCTATTTCTTCACACAACATGTTGCAAATTTTCTACCACCACATGGACAGCAGTGAAGTTATCTTAAGTATTTGTTTGGTTGTTTTGTAGCATTGAGGTGCACTCAGCTTTTGCTACTTGCAATGTTGTTTTCTGTTACGCAGGCTAAGCTAGCATACAAGCACAGAATCACCCAACAAGTTATTTAAAACTGAGATCACATAAGAAGCAGCTTTTCTTTTAAGCTTGATGTACACTGTTGTGAATGAAGGCCAGAACACTGCTTTTAAGTGACCTTGCAATATCAAGACTTTTCAACTTAGGTTTTGTAACTAACAAAACCTACTTCGTATTGTATTTACATGCAGTTTATTCTCTTTTTTTTCTTCTCTTTTTTTAATTAAGTGTTAACAGCCACAGAAGTTTAGCCCAATGATTTAATTGCAATATCCTTCCTAATGTTAAACAATAGTTCCACCCAAGTTATTAATATTTTCTAATCTTTGAAATCATGGAACTATAACTAGTCTTTATTTTCTGTCATTAACAATTTTTTGAAAAAGAAAATCTGCTGGGACCTTTTGTGTTGTTGTTTTTCTTTTTCAAAAGAATGTCTATTAGTTATAAGCAATGTTTTCTAGCATGTGTTTCTGGCACACTTAGAGTGCTTAGTGTGGTTCTCTCGGCATGAAACTGGGTAATTATTAACGAAGTAAGGGGCAAATATAGCCTCTAATCAGGGTCAGAGTGAGCCCGATGTCACCTGCACACAGCATGTACTATGGTTTCTGTGTTAATGTACTGCTTACTTGGGAATTATGTTAAATAAAGGAGACTTGGAAAGCTTCTTTTGGAAGGATGTATTTTGAAGTTGGAGACAAGACACATAATGAAGCAAGACTTAATCTGTTTTATACATGCAGTTTTAAGCTTACGTTCTCTAATAATTTGGCTTATTTTTTAGATTTAGGTTGCAAGTCCTGCTTGAGTCCACTCAGTACCCAAATCACAAAGTCTGAGGCTGTTTGTTGCCTCCCCCGCATCATCTGTTTTCCTGGAAAAGCTACTGAATATAAATTTCAGTACTTCTGTACCAGGCATTGCACGCACCTGTTGTTGTGCTTCAGCCAGTCAACCAAACACCCACATAATGAGAGGGAAGCCGAAATATTTTACCATGACCAATGTTGAACAGGACTATAACCACAAGTATCTCCTCTCACTGTTTACCTGTCTCATTCTATTGGCTTTGCAAACACGTATTTATATTTCATCCAGTCAGGTTTAATGTCCTCATATGCAGCACACTAAAACATTGTTTTTGCAACACCTACTCCAGTCACATATGCTGAATACTAATGTTTATTGGATACAACAGACATTTAACACCTTCAGATTATCCCACACCTAACACCATTCATTGTTGACCCCTTCGGGCGCCACCCCAGAGATGTGCTCCACCTGCTCCACACCTACAATGTTCACAATGTTAGGAGGTGTGTGTTTGTCTAGCAGCAACTGAAGCTCACGTTTTAGTAGGATGATTGATTTAGTCACCCACTTAAAAGATAATATAAGGACTTGCAGCAGTAATCTAAAATAAACTTTCTCAACTAACAGCAAAGCAATGAAATAACTGTCAAAGTCGTCGATCAGTTTTAGGTAGTTTTTTTTTGTTTTGTTTTTTGTATATCAAACAAATATGTATTCTTTGCTGAATTGCTATCTTGGTGGTGGGGCAAAAATCATATTCTTTTAACAGTTGTGGCTAATTAAGATAACTGATCTTAAGCATGCAAAAGTACAGTGTGCGATTTTAAGCCCCCGTCTTGAGGAGACACTTAAGGGGAGATAATTCTGCTAGCTTTGACCATTTTTATTGGCTTGTCGGATGGATATGTAAAATCTCAAAAAAGTTCTTAAACAGTTTTTTACTATATTTTGAAGGATTTGATATACTCTGATCCCATCAAACATTTTTTTGTTTGTTTTCATCACTAATGTTTCATACTTGATTTACTTGCAGAAAGTGGTATAGGCAATTCAGAAAGCAGAGGGCGTTGGCGGGTTTTTGAATGAAGTGCATGCACAAAACCCGCCTAATTCAGTCACAGCTCCCTCCCTTGCCAAGCCTTTATGACAACGTTGGCACTTAGCAAACGTGATTGACGAGCCAATAGACAAATAAAACACGCGATGAGAGCAGAAATAATTGGCTGATGTTTTCTAAGTCTCATTACTTTCACAGCTGATGTATAATAATATTTAGGCTAAGCCTGTATGTTTTAAGCTTTTAATAAATCATACCTTATGGGGCAGTGAACCCCATTTCAAGGAATATTGCAAAAATTATTAAAGGAAAGATCTTCTATTAACACCTTTTAACGTAACCATTTGTCTTTCATGTTTGCCACGAGGTGAATCCAAGCTACTACCAGCCATGCATTCACTTGTTGGATGATTATCTTGTCAGTCCTGACTAGCATCTTGTCTCCTTTTTTCCTCCCCACAGATCCAGTTCTTCAGGTCCCCACACATGTGGTAGAGTATGTATCTAAGTGTTCTTTTTCTCACTGGTGCACACATATTTTCAATGAAAACTCATGTCTATAACAAAAGATAGTATTTGCAAATTTTTATGGTAACTTGTTGAACTTGATGGGTCTGTTACTTGAACTATTTGTTTGCATGATCTCATCTTACAAGTCTTCTGTCTTCTCTTTTCTTCCCACCAGGCCTGCATTTCTGCCTGACCCCAATGATGGCAGCCTGTACTCTCTGGGAGGAAAGAACAACGAAGGCCTCACAGTAAGAGGAAATAACTTTTATAAAAAGTTGTAATCTTCCATCTTTAGAGACACGCTTCTCAGTTCCTTCTTCTATGGAAAATGAGTTATGCACCATCATAATAGACTTGCAGTTGCTGTTAATACAAGGTGTATCTGATAATCTAATGTTAATCCATGATTTTGCTCTAACAGAAATTACCGTTCACTATCCCTGAGTTGGTCCAGGCCTCCCCCTGCCGCAGCTCTGATGGAATCCTTTACATGGGTAGGAATCATTCATAAACAAACAGTATTTTTGTGTTGGAATATTTTGTCAGCGAGGATGAACTGAGTTGTGAGTTTTTATCTACACACGTGCAGTCATTGTCCATGTTTATCACCTTGCCTAAATGAGCTGGTGTTATCTGGCTTCAACAGAATATGTAGTTGCCTTTTTGTTCTACTCAACGGCTGCCGTCACCTTTTGCTTTTTTGAATTTACTACTGTTATTGCAGGACGGGTAATCTTAAATGCTATGTGTCATTGTTTGAAAGGGAGGCGATTGACATTTGCCTCCCCACAGTCATTATCGGTTAAATTTGTTTTCTTTTGTTTTTGTTTTTTTTCTTTCATCATTTCAGAGAAATAAAAAAAAAAAAAGCTAAAATAGAACAAGATAAAATGGAAGAAAAATTAACGTGTGAGTAATTAATGGTTGTTTTGATAAAAGGCAGAAAACGGAATGTTTTTAACCTTGATTTTAAAGCTGCTGAGAGTTTCAGCAGACCTGCAGGTTTCTGGGAGTTTGTTCCACAAGTGAGGAGCATAAAAACTGAACGCTGCCTTTATATTTAGTTCTGACTATGGCAACAAAAAGTAGACTTGAGCATTATTACCTGAGGGATCTGGTATGTTCATAATGAACCATAAGATCCTGAATGTGTTTTGGCCCTAAACCATTCAGTGCTTTGTAAACTAGCAGCAGAATTTTCAAATTAGTTCTTTCACAGATGAGAAGCCAGTGTAAAGATCTGAGGACTGGACTTATATGATCCACCTTCTTGGTTTTAGTGAGGACTCTGGCAACAGCTAACTACAGCTGCTGTCTAATGAACTTTTTAGGGAGACCTGTAAGAACAGTGTTACTGTAGTCAAGTCTACTAAACATAAATGCATGGACAAGTTTTTCTAAGCCTGCTGAGACTTCAATCGTTTAATCGTCTATGTTCTTCAAATGGTATTAGGCTGACTTCCTAAACAGTCTTAATGTGACTGCTGAAATTCAGGTCTGAGTTCACGACTACTTACAGATTTCTGGATTTCTGAAGCAACAATGCATAATTCTGCAACATTTGTCAAATTTGTTAGATCTATTAACATCTAGAAAGATTTGTTATAAAGAAAATATCAAATGTGTGTAAAAATAAATTGATATAGATTTAAATTTTTTTGCCAAGTGCAATTTTTAAATGATTTAGCTGCAGCATTGGTCTACAATTTTCTTTGTCTGTGTCTGTGTGCTCTTGTCCAGGTAAGAAGCAAGACTTGTGGTATGTGGTTGACCTGTTGACTGGGGAGAAACAGCAAACTCTGACTTCCTCCTTCGCTGAGATGCTGTGTCCTTCTTCATCTCTTCTCTATCTGGGGCGCACAGGTAAAAACAAAACAAGTGCAAAAGCACAAGCTAAACTCTAGTGCATGTTTTTTTTAAGTTTTTTTATTTTTTTATCCCACTTAGCATTGTTGACACAACAGCCAATAGCATTCAGCTGATGATTGAATCTGGATGACCAGAAAGTTGTTGTTTTTTTTCGCATAAATCCTCACACATTGGGTAAACCATTATTTACCTCCTGCTCATCTCTGCTGCTAGCTCATCTAATCTCCAACCTTATCTCAACAAGACCACCAACCCCTTGATCTGTCCCTGTAGATTTTAAACACTGAGGGAACTGTAGTGTAATTGGAGACAAGATCCCAGAACATAAGAGCTCTTGACACGGAATACCCTCTATAAACCCAAAAGATGGTGTTAAGTCAAAGTTCACTTTGTCACTCAACTGCATATCAGCTGGATTTTGTTTCACTGGTTCATTGTTATTTAGAAGAACATTCAACACCATTTAACATGTCACTTATAACCAGATATTGCCACTGAAACCCTTGCTTTTGTGCTGGTTACATAAGTAAACTCTTGCTAATGTATATTCCCCTTTGTGCCATCCATGTCCCTGTTAGAGTACACCATTACCATGTATGACACCAAGAGTAGAGAGCTGCGCTGGAATGCCACCTACTCAGACTACGCCTCCACCCTTCCTGATGATGACACCAAATATAGTAAGATTCTTGAACTTGTTGACTCTGTTGTATCTTTGCTTGATGATACATAGTGCCCATCACATGTCTGCTTGTCTGCTCCACAGAGATGGCTCATTTTGTGTCCAGTGGCGATGGACTTGTGGTGACTGTAAACAGCGAAACTGGAGATGTTGAGTGGGTCCAGAACTACAACTCTCCAGTGGTGGCAATGTATATCTGGCAGCGCGAAGGTCTCCGCAAAGTTCCCCATACTAATGTGGCTGTGGAAACACTGCAATACCTCACTTTCATGTCTGGAGAGGTTGGCCGCATCACACAGTGGAAATATCCATTTCCTAAGGAGACGAAGCCCAAGAACAAATTCATGTAATTTCTTCTTTTTTTTTGTAATGCCTTACCTATAGGGAGATATTTATTTCTTTGTCTTTTTGAATCAGAATTTTCTCTTTTTATAACCGTTTGCGGACAATGTTTTGTTTTAGGTGTGTTTTTTGTATTCAGTTATCTTCATAAGCATCATTCAGAGACAAAAGTATTGCCCAAGAGATGTCTTAAACATGTTTGAGCATTTTCAACCTGTGAATCAAATCTAGGGTGAAAATAAAATTCACTTTTATTAACATAATATAATGTTCAAGCAGAGTCAAGACATGAGCAGTCAAAACAAGTGGTTGCAACATCCAGCCAGGGCTGGTTTCAGTATTTTTTTTCTTTTTTCTTTTGTTTTTTTTTGTATATTATGTCCACACCTGCTTCTGTGCAAAAGCACAAACGGGACTTTCAGTTCATGATCCTGTGTGTAAATTTAACCTGTTTCTTATTTGGATTAGTAAATTGATACTTTTGTAGCTGCTTCGTTTAGCATTAAGCATGGTGTAAAACTTTGTGTTTTTGCCATAAATTACCGCATTATTTATTGCACATTTATTTCCCCAGGGCCACTTTATATGTGGGCAAATACTCCACAGGCTTGTATGCATCTCCCTCTCTGGTGCACGATAGAGTTACTGTTGTGGTGAGTCCTGTTTTACATTTACAATATTAGTGAGTCAGTTTCTCAGATGATTCTCTGCATGTTCCAAGTTTTTCAAAGGAAGTTGTTCCCTATTCTACAAATGAGTTTGCCTGTTTTTATCCTGCTCTGATTGTGTCTTATCTTGCCTGAACTCAGATCATTTAACTGCACACACTCGACTCCCTGAAAATGTTTTATTTTCAGAGAGGTCTCTTATGTAAGACCATGAGGCCTGATTGCAGGTTGTTTGTGTGTCTTTAGCCTCGTGGCAGTACCTTCCCCCTGCTGGAAGGCCCTGATAGCCAGGAAACGGACGATGGCAAGGACTGTGTCATCCCACCAAGCACGGGTGTGAAAATCAATCCAGCTCTCCGTGAGCGAAACCGGTTCAACTATATGAGGAACTACCTGCTTCTAATAGGTACTAAACTAGCTCCATAAATCTGTTAAACTGTACTTGGTCTGACGAATTACCAATTTTTAGTTTATACTTTTACATGATGCTTTAAGGAAGAGGAAGTTTCAAGCCTTATTATTGAGATTTGACATCGGGATGATATTGTTTAAAAATGTAGCTTAATGTAACTGTTAGGGGTGGGAAAAAAAATCGATTCACATAAGAATCGAATCTCTATGTTTAACGATTTTTGAATCGATTTTT
>JAPMNP010725531.1:0-17779 GCA_029874935.1 Atherina boyeri
GGGAACAGACTGTGTTGTGGATCATTTATGAACAACTGCAGAAACCTGGCTTTGTAAAATCCATAGCAACCATCCATGCTTGGATTCCTGCTAGACTGATGTGTCCAATGAGCTCCATTGAACTGTAGAACCACATCTGGTAGAGAAGGTTAGCAACTGGGACAGAGAGTAGAATGTATGTGTTGATAAATCCTATTTGACATGGCCAGGGAAATTTAGTCTCAGAAGAACAGTGGATTAAATGTTTGCAGTCAAATGATGTGCATATATTACTGGCCTTTTATTTCCCTTTCAAATCGACATATTGCAAATGAGAAAGGTAAAAATACTTTATATACTTCATATACTTTAAATGTTTGTTTTTCCTCAGGAGATCCATTAACACTGCACTGTATTATTGTGGCCAAAAAACAAATAAGGAAACCCGCAGTTTGGGTTGTTTTAGTGACAGAAAGCTGTTATCAGCACAACTCATACAACTTAGTTCTTTTTTCATGTTTGACTCATGCCGGATTATTGTCTCAGCATTTTTTGTGCAAGTTCTTGTACATTCATTGTCTGCTTTCTTATGGTTGACCTTCCAAATAATTAGCGTTTGAGTTTGTGATGGCTGTTGGATGTTAATGTGTCAGGCTTCTGCATCTTGGTCCCTCTCATGCTCACCCATCACATAAATGTGTATTTACATAAACATCAGAGTATAAACTATATGAATATTTTCATGGAGTTGTTTTTCTTATCAGAGAAGAGAAAAATTCAAGCAATCCGAATGAGTGCCAAATTCACAACCAGTTCTAGTTAGATTAGTTTGTTGTTCCCTAGCAATGAGAAAACGCCTGCAGCATTGAGCAAAAAAAAAAAGTGATTTACTGCCGTCCATGTAGGTGATTTTTATGCCCCTTCTCCATCGCACGCTACGATTTGACACATCTCTGTTCTGATTTGTTTTCCACAGAAGTGTTCCCTCTCCTTGGGCAGATCATATATCTCTTAATCCTTGATGTTGTGAAGCTGCAGGAAAAAGAGAGGGACCCATTTGTAGAGTGTTTATTGAATATACAGAGTTTTCAATAAGGTTTTGCTTCAGAGGGGTTTGAAAAGATGAAAAGAAATCCATTTTTAAAGCATATCTTGTTGAATGATCATGAATCAGCAGAGATCATTCTGTAGGTTAAATACAGTAGGTGGCTTGCTCCACGGTTTAATTGCAAGCCTAATTTTTATCGGCAGGTCTAATTGAAAGAAGAGGCACATTTATGAGATAGGTGAATTATTGCGGACTGCTTACTTGTTGCCTTTTTTAAAGGTAATTTTGAAAGAACTTTCAGTAGTGTGTGAGTTTGTCATTTTCCACATCCTACACTAGATAGTTCAGTCTAAAGCAGACCAATGCAGTTTTTTGTCATCTGACATGTAATTCTCATTCTTTTAGTTTATGACTGATTTAACTGATTTAACTATCCTCATATATATTGTTTCATTTTGATTTGTTGAAACATGAATCCAGTTCATCTTTGGTGATCCAGTAAAAAGAGGTACTTATGAAAAAGGATATCTGTAGCTGCATGTCAAACTTCTTCCATTGATCATTTTAGATACATTTTCAAAACACAAGGAATCATTTCTAAAAGCTAAACTGCTTCTTTATTCAGAACTTGACCGTAAATCATTTATTGACAATCAAAATAATGAAATACACGTAATATATACTTAATTTCCCCTATATATGTATTGCATACATATCCAGACTTAGTTTAGCTTTTATTAGCAAAAACTCTTTAAAGCTTAGTGTCATTAACAATCTGATGTATTATTTATATAGTTATGCTGAATTTAATTTTCTTTGCATGCTTATATTTTTAGATGTGCTTTTTAAATTATTAGTCACAGCAGATCATCAATAGCAGCCTATATTGTACTATTCATTTCTGAAGATTTCTTTATTTTAAATGACATTATGAGGTTTGCCTCGAGCTTCTGAAGAGCCTTGACAGGCACTGGGAAGGATTCATAATTCATGCTCATAGAAATATGCTCTGTGCACACAGATAATATCCTTATTTGCTTTTTAAAACCACAGAAGTATTAACTGTGCACAGAGATTTTCAAGATAGCACAGAGAACAATGAAGCGTATTTGCACACACGGGACTTCAACATTGCTGTACAGAAGTTGCTGTGCTCACAACCTGCAATTTTTCATGTCACTATTCAATATTGACTCAGCTTGCTTGGAAACTTTGGTGAGGTAGTTCTGGAAAAGTTATCAGACACAGCAGGAATCTAAATAGCCCTGAGTTTAGTTACGCCAATCCCCAAAAGGTGAATGCCAGTGTGTTTGACAAAAGTCAAGCTATAAATATCTCAATGAAGTTGTTTGTAATGCTGTTACAAAATATGTTCTTTTTTCCTTCCCCTTTTTATTTAGTCATGAGACACCATTTTCCATTTTTTCAGGTGACTTGATTACCGTTAGGTAAACATTAGGCCATGCATCCAAAAGATGCAGTTACAGTATACTATACTTCAAATTTGCAGTATCATATAAGAAAATAAATCAAATACAACTGTTCTCATTTCATGAATCTTTCCAAGTATTAAGTCAAAGTATATTACACCATTTTAAATTACTGGAAAAAAAAACAATGTACTAAGTCAGCACTCAGTCAGACATCAAATAACATAGAAAATACAGGCAATTATTGGTACCAATCTGGAGCTCTGCATTGACAGGAACATATCTGGGTGCTACAGTCCAGACTCCAAGCACAGTTTACTCCTCTTTTATTTCCTCAGATACTCCCTTACTGGCTATAGTGTCTCTCAAAGAGGATCTAAAGGTGACAGTAAAGAGCTCATGAACAAAAACAGACATGACAGATCCTTTATACATAACAGCAAGACAGTTAGCAGCTCAATCTCAGTCCAATTGTGTAACACTGATATCCAAAATCTGTATTAATTATATTCGTTTTTATATTGTTTTAGCTATGCAATTGTTTTCCACAAAGCAAGTTGACTGGAGGAGTCCGGGGTCATTTCCATTTAAAAAGCTAAATAAGAGAAACTAAAGTAGTGTGTGGGCATTGACCTCAGAAAATAGACAGGGTTATTGTTTAAACTCATTCAGCCTTTATTAATAGTGGCTTGGCTATCAAATACTGTGTGAAGACTAACTCACGTAACTGGAGTTCTTATTACAGAAAAACTCAAGTTTAGATACAATGAAATGCCAATTTTGTTATTCACACTCCAAAGACATGCAATTACCTGCTCACTGAAGAGATCAGAGTTCAAACTCCAAGTAATTACAGTGAAGTTTATGTAATCAGTTTCTTTTTCTTTGAATCATCTCCACAAATTATCATGTAATACCTCAGCTCAGATGAAAGGGGCTTAGGGGTCTGACTGAAGATGGCTCATATCTTTGACTACTGATCACGCCACAATAAACATATGTGAATCAACAACAGATATTTCAACATTATTTAATCAGCAGCTTCCTTTCAATCCTAATTTAAATCCACATCAATTCATTTAATCTAATTATCATGTTATACTCTTTGCAGCAATATCTTGTTTGTGATGAAAGCAACACGGTTAATGTTGCTTCATGCAGCGTTGTCCTTTAAACATGTAGTGATGCCACAGGAAAGGTTTCTTCTGCCCTCCCTAGATTCCTGTCTTTCTTGTATGATCCCTAAACTGGATATTTTCTAGATTGTGTATTCTCAGTCTTGCTACCATATCAGAATAATGAGAAATAGTGCAATTCTATTTTCCAGTCCCAATAAGATTATTTTCTCGGGTGCATATTCAGCCTGAGCTCTTTTCCACATTGTTTGCTTCCATAAAAAACAAAGTTAAAGACAAAAATTTTTTATGTGAAAGCCAGAATTGTTACCCTCATTGAGGACATGAGTTGTTCTTTCTTGAAATAAATAAGAAAAGCTGGAAGTACAGTAGCTTCAATCTGGCATGCATTATTTAACTTTGCCGAACATGAAAAGGTTGTTTTTTTTAAACAAAACAAAAAAAAAATCGAACAAACCAATAAACAACTTCTAACAGTAATTTAATATGTACTCCCACCTCTGCCATTAAGAATAAAGAAAAATGAACAAATGTGAATCACACTGCACTTTAAAACCTTTTATTCATGAAATTTCAACAGCTCAATAATGGTGTCGGGAGGACTTCAGGGCATGATTTAAAAAGCCACATAAAAAAACAATAAATAGATTTAAAAAAAAAGAATCTCTGTGTCCTTTTTACGTGCACTACAGGTTTGACAAACAACAAAGTAAAGTAATGACGGTAGCTACTGTAAATTCATCTGTAAGAAATGTTCTGTTCACAATCGGCTTGGTCTTTTAAGCTTCAAATGCAACAACATCCTCAAAGAACAGATTGACGTATCAAACAAAAAAGATAACACATTTGATTTTTGTGTGTGTGTTTTAATTTTCTGGTTACCTTGATAATTCAGAGATTTGTTTCTGTCTTGTTAAATCAATAAAGACTGAAGGAAAAACAAACCATGTTTTCAGAAAACAGAAGAAAAATCGAAACAGGATATTTCAGAAAACAATACAGAAATAAATGAATTAATGCAACAGTTCAGGGAATATGATAGCAGAAAACACAACAAAGTTGAAGAAGAACATTTACAATGGCACTATATTTTCAAAAAAGAAAAACAGCAATCAAATGAAGCAAAATGGAAACAAGAAACACCACGACATTGGAGAAAACATGACAACAAAATACAAAACAAACATACACACACATAAATGACAAAAAACATTTTAATTTTTTTCATCTAAAGTTAAAAGTAAAGTATAAAAAGTGTTTTCTGCGTCTTCTTTTTTCTGTATTTTTTAAATGTTTTGTTCTTTTGTGGTGCATTTCTGTTTTGTTTTTTGTTTGTTTTGTCCCCCATATCAGGACTTTGGCATAAATCTCTCAATCAAAACAGAAATCATAAAAAATATATAGAGCACATACAGCAATGATATCACAAGGCTTCTGGCTTGACATGACAAAACACAACACAACAAGATGATTATTATTTACTATAGCATTTGGGTATTACAGTAGTATCATTCTATGGTTTGTTTGTTAATTGTCATTTTGTTTTCTGTTTTTTTCTGGGGTTTTTTTGTTTTCTTTTATTATTTAACTTAAATGTTTTTTTCTTTTTTTTTGTTGTTTGTTTTATTATTCATTAATTTAGAATGTTTTGTTTCGATTCAATTTGAAGTGTCACTGTATATACATACACTATTCTCACTGTAATTTCACCCTTTCACAATAAAAAAAAAGAAAAAAAAAAAGAACAATCAACATAATATGGAAAAAAAAACAAAAAAACAAACAAAAAAAACAAAAAAACAAGGCTTCTGGCTATGTGACTGTATAATTAAACATGCTAACAAACGATTGATCATTCTGCCATCAGATAGAGTCCTGCACATTCCTTTGAACACATCAATAATCATCCATACCAATCCTACCATCTCTCAGTCTTGACCACTGATAATCAGTTGCAGATCAAACATCATCACTAAGTCCAACCCAGGCATTAATCTTTTTGGGGTCTCTGCCATCTTATTGGCTTGCTGTCATTTCCACAAATTCTGTATCTCACCCCTTCGCTCTGCTCTGCGTCTCCCTCCTTTTTTCTCTCTTTTTAAAACAGCAGCAGCTTCAGCTCACTCGCTGTGGAGCAGCACAACAGCGAGGTTCAGTCTTCACACTCTTCACACACTCATCCTTGTACTGAGAAACACCAACACAGGTAAGTTACTTGCTATTTCTCATGCTTCTGTGAAATAAATAATGATACTGTAGGCTAGACTTTTATGACTTTATAGATTTACAGTTTGCATCTCATGCAGGCAGCTTTGTTGGACTTGAATTATATAATAGGGTCATTTATTTTGAGTAAATACATAGATTTGTTGCCCCCTTTAAAAAAAATGCATACAAAGATCAATATTAATTGTTAGCACTATTTCTACTTCAATTAGACTATGCTAAGTGAAGCAAATATCAAAATGTTAAACAAGCTATGATGAAACAATACAAGTATTTACTGTTTACCATTGTATCAATAATACAATTAAAAAAAAACACAATTATAGGTTAATTTTCTTTTTTTTTCAACTGTATTTTATATTATGAAATTACATGCCAAAAGGAAGTATTGAATGTTATATTTAACTTCATTTGCAAATATAGTGAATATAGTGATATGTTCTGGAGAAATATTTCCATGTTATCAAGCATGACAAAAAGAAAAAAAGACATTTTCCAAATGGAAAAGTTGGGGATTTTCTAACGATTGATGCAAAAACATCTGTGTAGACTGACTCAAAGAGGAGGAAGTTGAAGGATCGGTAGCATTATATAAAAAATTCACACTGCAGGCAAAAGTGGACGTGGCAACAAGTCACAATGTGACTGTACTGCAACACAAGCCTCTTTCAGGCAGAATTCTGCAGCAGACAAACATTTGTTGATGTACAACTTCTTAAACGCTAAATTACAGACACATAAAGGACAGGGCAAGGCTGAGGACAGGGAGCACAGCAGGTTTTCAGAAAATAAGTATTAATATTGTGATTACATTTGTCTACATGTTTAAATGTGGTTGTGCCACTGGAAATGTACAGAAATTGTAAGATGAAAAAAAAAATGTATTGCTCTTAGCATTTAGGCAATGTGGAATAAATCTGTTACCAATTTTTTGATAGCTTAGGTATGAGTGTTCTTATGCCTTAAACCTAATAAAACATGAGTGATATTGAAGTAAAAAAGTTAAATAATGTTTATCATTATTCAGTCTGATGGGGACCCAATATTGGTTTCATGTGATAGGGTATGGTGTAACACCACCATCCAAACCCTACTACCTTCTTATAAGCTTATTGTACATGTTACACAATTTCACATTAGTTGATGCAAATAGTACACATTTTATAACCTGCAAAAACTGCAAAGGAAAGGCACAAAATGTTTTTTTGCGTATAATGCAGAACACATGGATGTTGACTATTCTGAATGAAGGATGCAGGTATAAAATGATTTTGTAGCCAACAGTGCACTGTGAATCAGTGTAGATCTTTCACATTCTGGTGTGAGACTAACTGCTGATAAAAAGATAAATATCTTTGATGAAATTTTGATAAAAGTCCAGCTTAATCAACAACTGATGCCAATATCTTCAAATATAAGTGACGTCACTTCACCTTACACATGTTCAAAAATACAATAACCGAAGGAAGATGCATCTGGTCCTCAAATATGTGTGATGTTCTAATGGTACAACCATAATCCACCTGTGGCAGACTCAGATACTTGTAAAAGTAATTTGCTAAACACACAAAAAGAAGCATTGTCATTTAATAGGATAGCTCCACCCATTTTTTTTTCATTTATCAATGGAAAAAAAATCTTGGCTTGCATTTGTAGCAATGGGAATTGCTCTGTGTGTTATTGTTCTTACCCGAACCGTTTAAGATGTAACACACTGTGGAAGAAGTGTTGGGCTGTCTCCGAAATTGGTCTTCTATACCCTATTCCCTAATTCCCTATATAGGGCACTCAAAAATAGTGAACTATCTAGTCCACAATATGAGGGAAATGGAATTCCCTTTCGTACACTATTCGATGCGCAGATAATAGTACATCATTGATCAACTGCTGTCGCACAGTTGTGTCATGGGAGAGCATGATAAACACTTCTGTCCTTTCTCATTATTTACAAACTACTCACACGCTCGGGACACTTTTCTCAACCTTGTGCACAGGTTGTAACAAATATACTAGGTACGACTACTGCTCTGTTTCCCCCTAATAAAATAACCAGCACTATGTTAATTGCAACTCATGTCTCGTTTGTTTCTATATTTACAGTCACTGAAGTAAATGCAGATTTTACTTGAAAATAGTGATCAATTGGGGTCGTAATATAAGTATGTTAATTCATTTTGTAGGTTTTTTTACATGTTTTTATCCCACGTTTTTTCCTATTTTCCCACCCGGTGCTCCTACCTACAGTCCTGGGCATTGCTCTCCCTCTACCGACCCCAGGAGGGCCCTGCACGGAGCTCAAGCCTCCTTCTTAACTTGAGGAGTGAGCAGGCCCTTCTTTTCACCCGACGGGGAAGGGTTACCCCAGCTGGACGTAGCGCGTGGAAGGATCACGTCATTCCAGCTGGATCCTCCCCGCACCCTCGGGCGCCCCGGCCGGCCAGGGGGAGGCAGTGTACAGCCCAGGACTGGTGCATGTATTGTAAGAGTCGCTCACATGAGCTACCCAAGGGAACAGGGGGAGAACATGCAAACTCCACACAGAAAGGCCCCTTCGCCAACCCCACCCAGGGTGTGGGTCTGTATGTTGTTTTTGATTAGAAAATTATGTTGTATGCCTCTAAAATGATGTGTGTCTAAATCTTCGCTAGCATGACGGTGCACCTCGAGCCATAACTAGGAGGAAAATACGAGCGCTAGAAATATGTTTGGAGTAAAACTACCACAACAGTGGTGTATATACTTTTCTAATATTTCCAAGTCATGGAAGACCTGGAAGGAAGAATTTACGCTGTATATCGAGTTAGCATGCCGGTCGCAGAAGAAAGAGTGACTGTTGATAGTTTGATGGCCAAGCTGGATGAACATTGCAACCCTAATGTAAACGAAACAGTGGAAAGATACAGATTTTGTGCCCGTAACCAAGCTCCAGGAGAATCGATTGACAAGTACGTGACCGACTTGGCTTGTAGCCTACCTGCAATTTTGAGAGACTGAAGGATTCGCTGATGACAGACAGGATTCTTTGTGGCACATATAAAAAGTACAGAGTCGAGTTTGAAGTTGTTGGAAAAGACTGTAAAACACCTCTATTAGGCCGCGGTGCAAGTGAAGCCATGAAACTCGTACAAGTCCAATACGACAACACTTATGCACTGGACAGTGTTGTGACTGATGAGCCTGTGACCAAAGACCAAGTTTTTATTTCTTTCAACTGTGGCAGTTGAAAGAAATAAAAACTGATTTTCAAGATGTGTTTACAGTAGATGGCTGCTTGCAGGGAGAATATAAACTGGAAATTGACCCTACAGTGCAACCTGTTAAACTCCCAAAGCACAGAGTTCCAGTATCACTGATGAAACCACTTAAAGAAGAAGTAACAAGTCTTATGAACAGACAGATAATTGCACCTGTGGAAAGGAGCACCGAATGGATCAGTGGTATTGTCTCAGTACTGAAGCCCAATGGCAGACCCAGGATTTGCATTGACCCGAGACGACTCAACAAAGTTTTAAAGAGAAGCCATTTTCCACTTCCAACAATAAAATACATTCTACCAAACTTGGCAAAGGCAAGAGTTTTCATGGTGTGTGATATAAAGCATTGCTTCTGGCATGTGAAGCTAGATGAGGAGTCAACCTACCTGACAACATTTGCAACTCCCTTCGGACGATTTCGGTGGCTGAGAATGCCAATGGACATCAGTCCAGCACCTGAAGTTTTTTCAACGCAATCTAACTCAGGCCCTGGATAGCTTGCCTGGTACCTACATCATCACAGATAAAATCCTGATCACAGGTGAAGGTGAGATGAAACAGGATGCTGACAGAGACCATGACAATAACTTGAGACTTTTTCTGGAAAGATGCAGAGAGCAAAACACCAAGTTGAATGTGGACAAACTCAAGCTCAGGAAACGTGAAGTCCCATACATTGGTCGTTTGCTCACATCAGAGGGAGTCAAAGTGGACCCAGAGAAGGTGCATGCTGTCACTGAAATGTCGGCACCAACAAATGTGAAAGGTGTACAAGGACTGGTAGGACTAGTAAACTGTCAAAGTTTTATGAGCAACTGTCAGATGATTGTGAAATATTACGACAGCTCACGCACAAAGAGAATCTCTGGGAATGGACAGAGGTGCAGGAAAAAGCATTCAAAAGAATCAAAGACAAGATAACACAGGTGCAAGTACTGAAATACTACAGCCCAGAACAAGAGCTGACATTACACTGTGATGCAAGTGAAACAGGGCTGGGAGCTGCTCTAACACAAGGAGGCAAACCGATAGCATTTGCAAGTCGTGCATTAACAATGACATAAAAAGGCTATGCAGTATGCACAAATAGAAAAAGAATGTCTGGCTATAGTCTTCGGCATGGAAAAGTATCATCAGTACACCTATGGCTGTCTAGTCAGAGTTCAGTCAGACCATAAGCCTTTAGAGACAATCACCATTGATAAACGCTCCTAATAGACTGCAACGCATGCTCCTGAGATTGCAAAAATATGACCTGAACATCACAAATGTTCCTGGACGTGGCATGCTCCTCACGGACACTTTGAGTAGAGCATACCGGGAAAATGCAAACAAAAGTCAGACTGAGTTGGATACGGAATGTTTCAATATGGTGGATTATGTGCCGATCTAAGCTGAAAGAATGGACAGCAACAGGGTCCGATTCTAAACTACAGACTGTGATCAAAATCATACAACAAGGGTGGCCTAAAGATAAAAATGATTTGCCTGCTGAAATAACTAACTTTTACTCATTACAGGATGAACTGAGCACCCAAAATGGACTGGTTTTTAGGGGCAAGAGAGTTGTGATCTTCTCACCTGGGGACAGAGGTATGCCTCAGGACTGCATTTATTAGCAGGGTATGAATGACCAAATTAAAAAGCATGTCGCCAAATGTCACACCTGTCAATCTGTGGCCACTAAACAACAAAAAGAGACACTACAGCCACATGACATCGCTACAAGACCATGGGCTAAAGTTGGAACAGACTTGTTTACATTCGACAACAAAGAGTACTTAGTGACTGTGGATTACTACTACAATTTCTGGGGGGTGGACTACTTGCCTGATACAAAGTCGAACACAGTCATTCGAAAGTTAAAAGCTCACTTTACACGCCAAGGTATTCCGGATACTGTCTTTTCAGATAATGGACCCCAGTTCAGCTCAGCCGAGTTTGCAAATTTCAGTCACAAATGGGAATTTGTACACAAAACATCTTCGCCTGGATATCCGCAAAGTAATGGCAAGGCGGAATCAGCTGTTAAAACTGCCAAACGTCTGCTGAGGCAGGCAAAACTGGCTGGACAGGATCCGTATCTTGCCATTTTGGATCATCGCAACAACCCAGCCCAAGGTTTGGACTCAAGCTCTGCACAAAGACTATTAAGCAGGAGAACAAGGACCTTTCTACCGATCAGCGACAGCCTACTCGAGCCAAAGGTGACCAACAACAGGTCAGGGCTCATGAAAAACCAACAAAGACAATCGAGGTACTATGACAAAACGGCTAAAGACATGGATTCATTGAGACCAGGTGATGTTGTGCAAGTGCAGCCTTTTGAACCAAACACCTTATGGAAAAGGGCCACAGTGAGCACTCCACTTGGTAATAAAGCATATGCAGTTGTGCTAGACTCTGGCAATGTTGTCAGACGGAATCGCATCTGAGGAAAGCCGCTGAAAGACACCTGGACATGTCAGAACGGTCCTGATCCGGGACTGGGCTCAATCCGGTGTCCCTAAACACTGGACGACCAACAACTGTTACCAGGTCAGGACGTGTGGTACAGCATCCAAAACACCTGAATGACTTTGTGTGTACTTACAAAAAAACAAAGAAAAAAAACCAGTGAGAAAAAGTGGACTGATGTTTTCAGCTGTAGATGAGGAATTAATATGTTCATATTGTTATGTTAAGAAAGCAATTATTAATACTGTTCAGTAAGAAAGGGTTCAATATTGGGTTAAAGAAGTTTGAAAAAAAAAAAGAAGAAAAAAATGTTTATCCTCTCTGAACCCCAGTAGGAGGTTTGCACCACGTTCCAAATAAGTTGCAAATAGAAAGTACATCTTTCAAAAAGAAAAGGGATGTAGCAATATGAATTGCTCTGTGTGTTATTGTTCCTACCCGAACCGTTTAAGATGTAACACACTGTGGAAGAAGTGTCTTGTGGTTCTGAATAAACGTTCCCCGTGAGCAGGGGTAATGCTCAACCATCCTGTTTGTTGTCATTGGAGGACAGAATAAACAGAAACAGCATTTTAATGTATATTTATATAATTTATGACAAGTATGCTCACGTTGTAGCAATCATAATGTAGAGCTTCAAATCAATTTTCCATTAACAGTCCATTTTCCTTCATTGATCTCCAGGTTAATAATGTCTTATTATTGAGAATCAAGTGATGTACTCTTACATGTAGTTACACTACAGGAAATTTATTTCAAGAATTAAGCATCTAAACATTTGATCTAAACTGCATTTCTCAACTAAAACATGAATAGATTTATAAGTTACCTTCTTTACCTCAGCACNGCACAGCAGTAAATATGCATTTAATAATTTAAATAATTTCAGTAATGTTTAAAACTCTCTACTGAAAAACTTCTCTTAAAAGCTGAATTTCAATTGTAACCTTATTAAAACCTTATGTAACTGTAATGTGTGTGTGTGTGTGTTCATGCTAGTAAGACTCAACTCTAAATTAATTATAGAGTCAGAGAAAGTCCCTGTATGCCATAGTTGCAAATTATCCAATGCAACGATGAAATAGGGTCACAAATACTTGCATACCCCCAATTAAAAAAAGAGCTATGAAAAATTTAATTAGAAATAGAATCTCATGAACTATTATTTGATTCATAATAGGGCATAGAAAACATCAAATGTTGAAAGTTAGACATTTTGTGATTGAATGACAAATATTAACTCACATAAGGTGGGAAATAGGTAATGAAAAGAAGTTTAAATGATATGAAAAGAAATAGATGGATGAGCATGTTACAACTAAAAGAGAAAAATGGAAACATGTTTAGGGAGTAGGGACATAATTAAAGAGCACCAAAAGAGGCTGTCTCTCAGAAGGAACAATGGACAGGGGTTTAGCAATCTGACTAATTGTAATCAGAGTAATCAACCTGATTTTTATTAAGTGACAGTCCAAACATCTGCAGCCTTTCAAAGAGAGGAGTACCTGCATTTTTAGGATGCTGAATGTTTGAATTCCATCAATCACTTCTTGGATCCTTACTGTAAATATCTACAGAGATTTATTTCAGAGAATTTTAAGGGTTCATTAATGATTCCCCTATAATCTGAATGCACACACAATCATTTACACATGTACAAGGGAAAAAACCTAACAATTATGCACACATGCATTTGTTGAAATTTTACAATATATGTTCTTCAGATGCTAGGGGGAGTTTTATGAGGGTACTGAAGGACCCATTGTGAAGTGACTCCACCATGAAAGCATTCTTGACTTTTAGACATAAATTATATAAATCCCAAAATCTTATGTGATTTTGGTTGGTGAGACACTTTTAGTGGAATCTCAGACATTACATTAGATACCTGGCTTCAAAACAAGCATTTCTTAGAGTGGTTTTGTTCTGATTTATTTATATCCATTCCGACCTGGTGGCTCCTGTTATTGAAACACCATTCTCAACAGGCTGCCAAGCTTGGCACACTAAATGGAAAGGCCTCCTAGAGCTATGAAGATTAAAGTGGATGTAAAACAGAAATAGCTTATTTAATTTCTTTAAGCATCCATTATGATACAGTTTTTGTGGGGAACTTTTGAAGCAGGTTCATCAACATTATGTTGGTACAAGACTGTTTTTTGTACTGTGCATTAACTTTGTAATTAGGAAGAAGTAGACATTTCAATTAATGGTGGTGTCTTCAAAGGAAGCTTATTGATTTGGGCAGGAAGACAGGGCTGTCCAGTTCAGCCTCATTGTGGCGACGTCACATGTGATTTCATTATAGGGTAGCTTTGTGAAGCAGAGGAAATAAAAATGACCTGTGGCTTGAATATTCTATATTTTCAAATAACTTCCCCCTCCTTTCATGATCTGCATAATTCACATGGCATGATGATTACCAGAAAATGCAACAATATTTGAATAAACTGACAAAATGTAATGACACATCTCATACATGTTGAATTATTCTGCAAATATTAACAGGGCAAAACACAATCAGCTGATTAGTAGGCTAATTATACTCAGGTACAGAATATTAAACAGGACTAAACTCTGTCATTTAGCATTTCTAAATGCACATTAATGTTGTGTTATGGATTTACAATGACATGCTTTCATAATTATGCATGTAATTATATTGTGTGCTCTTTCACTCTCACTGCGTGAATGTGCTGGTTCTTGTAAAAGCATGCATTTTCACTAACAGTCTTCCGCTTTATCAATGTCATTAACTGCTGTCATTAAAATGTTGTTCACATTTTGCATGTACCGGAAAATCTGACCTATTGGGTTGTTGGTGTTCTGAAGTAGTAATAGATGTAAACATGCTCAATTTTCTGTCAATACGCTTTTTCACAGTGCAGGTATTGACAGACTGAGCTCTGCTCCAATGGAGGGTAATTACAGCGACTCAACTGGAGGCACGCAACCATCCGTGTCTGGACAAGGACAGACTGAGGGGCGCATTTATGAAGTGGCAGTACAAAGCAACTCCACCAACCGCAGCTCTCAGTTTGCAGACGTGGCTTTGTTGCAGACCTTCAAGCCCCTCATCATCCCTTGTTACGTGCTTGTGGTGGTGGTGGGTGTGTTTGGGAACTACCTGCTCCTCTACGTCATCTGCCGAACACGCAAGATGCACAATGTCACCAACTTTTTCATCGGAAACTTGGCCTTCTCTGACATGCTCATGTGTGTGACGTGTGTTCCGTTCACTCTCGCCTATGCCTTCAACCCACACGGCTGGGTGTTTGGACGATCTATGTGCTATCTGGTGTTCCTCATCCAGCCTGTCACAGTGTACGTTTCAGTCTTCACTCTCACTGCCATTGCTGTGGACAGGTGGGTGGATCTCTATGCATAGTTGGAAATATGTCGCTCAAATCACAAGTGAACCTTTCTTTTTCTTTTTTCTGTAATGTTTTTGCTTGTACTTTGTATTGTTTTTCACTAGAGAGCATCTGCTTGTATATTTTGGGCAAAAATCTAAATTTCTCAGCTTGAAAGTCCTTGTTAACATTTTAAAACATTCCATGAGTGGAGCAAAATTGCAAAACTGAGAATTATTAAGCAGGAGATGCAATTACCATTTATTATGTATACTCAGTTGAAAATTAGCCTGATTAATCACTGAGTGGATGCGTTGATGTCGTGATGGAACATGATCTTCTCCTCCAGCTCAGTACTAAAATGATCAGAAATGTATTAGGCTATAGGATGGCTGAATGAATAAGATATTTGAATCAACAAGTAGCTCAAGACCTGATATAAATTACTTAAATGGTACAGGTGGATTAATAAAAGTCTTGGAAACAGACCTTTAAAAATCATTGTATTCTGATATTTGCACTTGCAAAGACTTAAAAGAAACAGGTGTGTGCTTGAAAGACGCTTCATCCATTAAACCTCCATATTCTGCGGATGTGCTCACAGCTCACTGGACCAAAAAATTAAATCAGTCGCAATAAAGCTTCCCTGTGTACTCAATGGCAATCTGTCTCCTTTCAGAGATGTTAACACAAATTGAGACTTTTAAGCACTAGCAGAAAATTAATTTTGCCTTTGCTGACAAGCTGTGGCTGCTGCGGTTTTCTGTTGCACACCTGTGTTTAGTCATTAAAGTTGTAAATCTGAATGATAATCGTTCTTTTCCTCTCGGACTTTACAGATCACGGTGTCTGCTCTCTACAAATTTGATTGCTCTATTATTAAGCACGTCTTACATCAATGAATGCACTGTAACTGCTCTGAGCTAGTCATCTCATTGGACATTTTTAAATCAAGTGTGCCCATCACCTCAAGGCTTGACCTTTCAGTATAATTTTGCAGCAGGAATGGCATTAATTCATGCATTACATTTTGATTAGTCAAGCATTATTATAGCATGACTTTTGTACCCTTAATGTAAAGCAATGCTCTTTCTTCATTATAGATATTACGCAACAGTTCACCCCTTGAAGAAGCGGACCTCTGTGGCTACTTGCACCTCCATCCTCACTGGGATCTGGTTGCTGTCTTGTGGCTTAGTGGCTCCAGCAGTGACTCATACCTACCATGTTGAATTCAAAGAAGAAGGCTTCACAATCTGCGAGGAGTTCTGGTTGGATCAAGAGAAAGAAAGACTGGCTTATGCATATAGCACATTGTTGGTTACGTACGTTCTTCCATTGTCAGCTGTCTTTGTCTCTTATCTCTGCATCACTGTCAAATTAAAGAAATGTGTTGCCCCAGGCAACAGGACACAAGACAAGATTTGTGCTCATCAAGCTCGCAAGAGAAAAATCTTTCGCTTAGTAGCTCTTCTGGTGTCTGCCTTTGCACTCTGTTGGCTTCCCATTCATGTGTTCAACATACTAAGAGACATTGACATTAACCTGATAAACAAGCGCTACTTTTTACTCATCCAGTTGCTGTGCCATCTATGTGCCATGAGCTCCTCCTGTTGCAATCCCTTTCTCTACGCATGGCTACACGACCGCTTCCGGGCTGAGCTGTGGAAGACGTTAAAGTGTCATCATCGCATTGGAGCTCCCACCAGTAACTGTGCTGCAGGTGTGGTTTTGTAATTTGATGGTGGAGAAACATCATCTTTTGTTCATTTTGTGCAACTTGCTGATTGATATTGTGTGCAAGTGGAAACCAGACAGTCATTAGATATGTTGCAAAAAAAACATGAGCTGTGGCTGTATGATCTTGAGAAGAGGCCTATTACAAGACAGGCATGGAAGTATCAAATCACTCTGTTATGCCTTCTCTTAGTTACAACAGTGCAGTGATGATGGAGAGACAGTTCTGCCTTGGTGTTTCTTCAAAAATTGTATGCATTTAGACAGGTTTTTAAAAATGAACAAAATCTATCATTATGAAGATGTCTTGACTTTTCTTCAGTAAGCTTCCCACTGCTGCCATGGCTTTCACTCATGTTCTATCAAAATGATGGCAAACTTCCCAAAGTAGTCTCTCTAAGAAGCCACTGACGTCACTGGTTCTGTGGGATGGAGCAGCAGATTTGTGGAGTCATGCAAATAATAGCTTTTTGGTAGTTGCACCAATCTTTTATTTGCTGAAAATGCATGGAAACAGTTCTAGAAAATGTAACTTCCACGTAAGAGATTGAGACAGAGTAACCATTCTGGTCCTAATGTAAGCTGTCAGCTCAATAAGAGATGTTTATCCCTCGTGGATCATGAACATCCACGGGTCTATTAGATACTGCTTACAGCATTATTGGTAAAGTTCAGGATTCGACCTGAAGGTGGCACATTAAGAAGGGAAATTGACAGCAAATACAAATAAGCCTTTATCCCCACTCAAAGCAAAAGGCTGCCAATAAGATTTCACGGCAACTCAGATTTAAACTTTTCTTCTTTATCCTTTGACTTGGTGCCACCAAATAAAAGGAACGTGGTTTGCCACGTGGTTTTAAAGTCCCCCTCTGATCATCTTTTGAGCTATTTTAAATTATTATTATGCAGTTTTTAGCCCAAATCACAAAACATGTGCTATTTACCAAGACTTTGCTTCTGCAGAGCGGCAGTAACTCATTAGCAATCTGCCTCTGTGTTGTGGGCGGAGCCAGCGCTGCGTAAATTATGAAAGCTAATACCAATATCTCTCTTCTTAGCACTGCAACCAACTACAGCACATAAGTGTTGATCCGCCATCGTCCTCTCTACTCCTCAGAACCTGAGCGGAGTGGGGCAGGAGCTTGTGGCCCCCCAGTGG
>JAPMNP010725541.1:0-19436 GCA_029874935.1 Atherina boyeri
ATTATAATGTTATCTGTTATCTTTTTCCACTTTTTCCAAAAAGAAATCCTGTCATATAGAAATGCATGTGTTTTATTGCACTTGTTGCCATCTGGCTCGTTTGAAGTTGTTTACAATAAAGTCGGTCTTGGAAAATCTCCTCTCGTATGGCGTTGCGGGGGGTTGCGATATATTCTATTTGCAGCCCGGGCCATCCTTTACCTTTTCAAAATGTTCCTACATTTTTTTAATTTTATAGTGACATTATGAGTGAATAAGTTGTAAAGTTTAAATCACTGCCAAAATGCTGCTCTGGTAGTCCTGCAGCATGCTCACCTCAGCTTAATTGGATCCTGCAACTATAGTAGGCCTAGTTGATTTATTCATGGGTAATAAAGATAATGATTATGTTCAATATTTAGAAGAATTATTTATAGGCTGCTAATACACCGTATCACAATTTATTTAAAGAACAAATAAATACTCTGTAAAATAAGATGTTCAGCACCCACTTTTGCCGGAATGGTATGATGTTTAGTTTGTAACTTCATTTTGCGACAATTTGACTTTCAAATCACAGTCTTCAGAATCGAATCAATGAATCATCGACTGTTTCGATGGCACCCTTAATATATATACACCATTAAAGCTAGATTCACACAACAGCTTAAATCTGTTTATGTCTGATGATAGTTGATGTGGTTTATATGGATGTGACTAATATCCTAAAACAAACATAACAACGAAGAACAGTGATAGAAAAGCAAGAACAGTGATAGAAAAGCAAGAACAGTGGTAGAAAAGCAAGAACAGTGGTAGAAAAGCAAAAAGTGTCTTAAACTATTAATGTTTTCTCTTCTTCAGGTTACCTGGGCTACACCAGTGGGTTCTCTCTTTCCTGCATGGTCTTCTTCCTGAGCGTGGTAAGTTCAACTTTGAGAGGATGTGCTACTTTGACATCTTAAAGATACCATAATTCATATTTTCAAACTTACAAATCAACAGACAACACATTGATGTTTGACTTTAGTGGCAAAGCCACTTCAGCTTTTTGAGCCACATTTGCAACTGTAAGCCAACTTTCTACCTTGGTGTTACACCATACAGCTTAATGCTGCGCTCACATCACAAGGAAGTATTTTGTGTAATTTGCTATTTCCTCCCCCAAGCCAGTCTTACCACTTATCTTATCTGAAAGCTTTGAAAGGGTCCCGCAACAGAATTATTTATATTTTATAATTTTCCTGGTAACTGAATTAATGCTAAAAAGTACATAAATGTTGGTAAAAAGGCAAAAGTAAATTGTTTGAGGCAGTTAAAACCTAAAAGCAGAAGCCATTGACAGAACCTTCCTGGTAGATGGCATGCCTGTTTTGTAGCTTATTTTTGTCCACTTATTTGATAACAGTTTGCAAGTGAGAAAAAAATAGGACAATTTTTTTCTTGATTTATTTTGTGCTTTATATCAATATGACATTATAAAGTCTGCTAGTATACTGAATATAAGTTGCTGTAATTACGTAGCACCAAATAGCAAACAAACAACGTTAGCAGCAAACTTTACAAGATAGTTCAGTAAATGGTAGTTCAAGTTAATTTGTTTATTTAAAAGGATCCCCATTAGCTGACGCCAAGACGACAGCTAGTCTTCCTGGGGTCCTGAAAAAAATAGAAAGTGAAGTCAGCTTACCAAATAGCTATCTTAAATAATAACAAAATTAGGGAACAAATATGGCCGGTGACATCATTTACATGAAAATGAAAAGACATCCATTATGGCTTTACATGCCCTGTTCAGATAGTTCAGATCATCATCGAAATATTACGTTATGAAGAAATTACCAGAATATGAATAGTCGAGAAGTTTTGTTTGTCTTTTTTCCCCCTTATGTTTTCCTGAATTTCATAATCAGAACTTGTAAAAGCATAATGTGACTTCTCTTTTCCAGTTGATCTACAAGAAGACCCAGCTGCCCTGTCCTCTGCCTTTCTTTTACGGCCACTCGTCCAACCTCAGCATGAACGCTTCAGGCATGCCAGGGATATACGCGTTGCACAACAACTCAGTTCAGATGGACTTTTCACGGTCCGACATTTCCCCAGCAGTCGCTGGCAGCCACGGTGTGCACGACTCCACCGGAGTCCACTTTGAGCCTCACGCTGACGACGAGGAAATGTGTACGCCCAAATACTTTGTCTTCAACTCTCAGGTAAGTTGGAACTCAGGAGTTTCACTAAAGTAAATTTTGACTTTAAACATGAAAACAGAATGGAGCATAAACCCGAGTTTGGGAGTTAGTAGAGACGAGAAGCTGAAACCTGTTTCCAAATCCAACAGAAGCAGAATGCCAAGCATCTGCCAAGACACGTTTGTTAAAGGTGGAGCCATTCTGGGCCCCTGAGTGTGTTTGGTTAGGGATTTATCTTTGGGCCTTTGTGATCATAAATCATGATAAGATTATGACATGAAGCATTCATTTCCCATTGGGACAAAAGGTTATGTTATACTGATTCACTGGGAGTGGGTCCATTTTCACCTTTGACAAGCCAGACCCTCATTCATAGCATCAAAGATCAGAAAACGCTGTTATTATAACTAAACATGCTAAAGATTACTACTAAATGTACTTTAAGATTGGTTAGCCTAATGGAAGAACATTCATGTGCAGTATGCTATTTACCAGTTGGATAATGTCAGTAGTGATTGTTCCTTCTCCAAAAACGCAAACATTGGTTAATGTATGAAACCAGTTCTTGCGGTCAACAGCTATTTACATGCTTAGACAGGATTTTAAGTTTGAGGAAAAGGCAGTCAGATTGTTTAATTCTCTGTGGAGAAATGAATCATTGTGTCAAGCCTTCCAGGCATTTTAAGTTGCATAGCCAGTTAAAACCAGAGCTAAAATTGATCAGAAACTCGAGGCCATGATAAACCAGAATGTACTCATTTCTGTCCCACTTTATGATTCGACAGTACTCTTAGGGCGTTTTCACATGGGACTCTAATCCGTATTCGGGTACGATATTTGCTCAAAATCCACTTATTTCATACCATGTGAACACAATCTGGACCGTGCCAGGATACGGACCGAGAAACCTTCCTTGAAAGGTCGTGTCAGAGTCCGTGTACGAGTGGATGCGGATTATGTGAACACAACCCGGACTCTGGCCGTACTCGAGACCAGACACAGGCTCCAGACAGAGGGGACGACACGGTCGACGCGCGTCGCCACTCGACCATAAACAGACCAAAACAACGCCGCATCCTTGCTCTACGGGCTCGAATTCGTGACCGGATAACTCGCTGGATGAGCAAGGCATCGTTTTCAACATCTTAATTCGAATGGGCCATCATGTTGAGTAACAACACTCGTCTTGCCTCCATTATTGCTAATGAGTTCTTTGTTTGTTGTCATTCTAGGCCGCCGCTCGTTTTATGACGTCATTACCTCTCATTCTCTTGTTTGTTGGATAGCTACAAAATGTTTGTATACCGCCACCTGCTGTTTTGGTGTAGTCAATCATTCGAGTCCAGTACGGACCATGTGAACAGAAAAAATTATCATTTTTCTCTGGCCGTTTTCTGGCACGGCCACACATTTGAAAACGCCCTTAAATCCCAAGGGTAACGTTCTGTGCTCCATTTGTTGGCGTTTCCTCCTTAAATCCTCAACACAATTCATGACACCATCTAACTACAATACTTAGTGTGGGTTTAGATTAATACTGTCATCAGTCCTTTTTATTCCCTTTTATCTTTAATTTGTTAGTATTCTCATGTTTGTTTGTTTGTTTGTTTTTTACCACAGACTGCATATACTGTGCCCATCCTGGCCTTTGCGTTCGTCTGCCATCCTGAGGTACTGCCTATCTACAGTGAGCTGAAAGAGTAAGTCTACCTTTCCCCTTCATCATCACTTCCTAATACAAACTTTTGAATAATTTTATAACAGAACAACTGGACTTTATCTACATTTTTACATTAAACTCACAGCAGTCTCTGTATATAAGACTATATACTTATATGCTATATATACTATATAGCATATAAGTCTTCGACCACCGTTAATTTCTTAATATTTTGCTTTCAAAAAACCTGACTTTCTTGTAACCTTTTAAAGTGGTCTTAAGCAATGATTCACAATGCTTTCTTTATTATTTTTTAATCTTGGACTATGGCTGTTTCTTTACTCATTTAGAGTGGTCCTTGCACCTGGTCATTACCAGAGGAATATTTATGTTATGTCTACATAGAAGAGATAACTTGGCAAACAACCATTTAAAGTTGTATCATTTCACTCAGCACTTTATTACTAGCAGCAAGCTGCAAAAACAACATTTGTTCATATTTCTTTAGCTGCATATGGACAAAAAAAAAGCCAAAGAAAACACAGTTTGACAGATATCGAATAGTAGTTTTGGAGCACCAAGGTGATTCCCAAAAAGCTACAAGCTGAAAACCTGGCAGTGTGTTCTTAAAACATTTGAGGAAATGTAACAAATGGAAGAAAAAGAAGTTGTGGGTTTAAAAAAACTTCTGCAATAATCATGTGTGTAAACCTTTTAAAGTGATGTTGAAAGCAAATGTGTTTCTCGTGTTTACAGTCGCAGCCGGAAAAAGATGCAGAACGTTTCCAACCTGTCCATCTTAGCCATGCTCATCATGTACATGCTGTCGGCACTGTTTGGCTACCTCACCTTTTATGGTAAGAGCAATGACACACTGAAAATCTGTTCTCAGCACAGACAAAGGTTTTACTCTTACTATTTAGCCTCCAGGCTGCTATATCTTTACTTTATTTCCTGTCTGTCACAGATAATGTGGAAGCAGAGTTACTCCACACCTTCACCAAAGTGTATAAGTTTGACAACATGTTGCTGATGGTGCGTTTGGCTGTCCTGACTGCCGTCACTCTGACCGTTCCCATCGTGCTTTTCCCTGTAAGTACATCATATATAAACACACACACTGTGTTTTGGAAGTCACAAAATGTTTAGTCGTTGTAATACATCATGCAATGGGTTTAAGGAACAAAATAATTTAATTTGCGTCAGAGCAATTAGCCTGTTATTTAGCCACACATAAATGTGCACCGCCCAGGTAAATTTTCAACATTATTACCACTGTTTGCTCACAGGCTGCGTTGTGTGTTTTCTGCAGAGTCAGACAGCCTTTTTTGTCACATTTTATGGACACAGTTGTTTTTTCCCCCTGCCAGTTTAGTATAAAAGAACACACTGTTTAGTTGAAACTTCTTGTGTCGTCATTTCAAATCCCAAGTGCACAGTCTGAGGTTGTAAAAGCCCACACCTCTTAATTACTCCAACACACACACACACACACACACACACACACACACACACACACAAAAACACACACACACACACTTTAATAGAAAAGATTTCAACATTAGCCTGTCTGTTTCCACACTTTCTTTCAGTAATAGATCAAGAGTCCCTGCACATGATGTCCAGTCACCAAGCTCTATCATCTTACATTCATTCACACATATGTGCTCGTCTTCCTTCCCTGTCCATATATGGTCATGGGATAATTTTAGCTTGTCCCTTATCTGACTCCGAGAGAACAGTGGAAGTTTCCTGTCTCGTTTTAGCTTTCAGCTACACACAAGCACACATACAAACTCACACGAGAAGTTGGGTTAGTGTGAAGACAAGCAGCTGCTTAGTTTATGATTTTGTTTCCCTGAAGTGGTTGTAGTTAAAGTGGGAGGCCACCAAGGGGCAGCACCTCTGTTGGTATTCAGTCACAGCACAGCGCTGACAGAGAATGATGCAGCAGTAACAGCATTTGATGGGAACACATACCATGACACAACACACACATTCTAAAAGGTTCTTACATAGTTACAGGACATACATTTGGGTATTTCTGTTTATTTTCATACATTTATCAGCATACATTTTTTTTATGTTTTAATTATTGTTTTATTGTATTTCATTTTTCATTTTCATATTAATTTCAGTGTTTTAATTATTGATTTTTATTTTCTTTTTTACTTTATTGCATTAATTTCTTTATTTCTGTGTGTGCGCGTGTGTGTAAGACGATTCCCTCCCCCTACTAACTCCGCAGTGGAAGTTTTACTGGCAGAGAGAACAGTGGAAAAATCCTAACACTGATCACCACCTTCAGGGGGGGCAGGGAGGTGGAGACAGTGAGACAAGCAGGGGAGGGCCGTACATTCCTTGATATATATCTTGTCTTGCAAACCTCTTACAAGCCCGTATCTTTCTCCAAATGTGTTAGTTTTAGTTGATTAATCTGCATCTGAATTCTGCTTTCTAGCATTGTGAAACGGTCTGTAATGGCAGGCGCATGTTTGTTGAATTTCTCAGGAAATATTATTATGTTGGCATATTTTACTGTTTCACAAAATGTGATCATCGTGGCTGGCATTGAGCTTGATTTGATATTGTACAGTTGAAAATAAAGTTGCATTTGCTGAGTGTCAAACAAGCCATAACCACACCCGTATCATTATTTATTACTATACAGTTATCAAAATTGCACCAAAACTCTAAAGAAAATAACTTGTTAAATTGCATTTGGGCACTGAGAAACAGTTCCATTAAATTGGTGATAATAATACAAAATCTAATTTTTCAACTATTGTTATTAAGTGAAATTATATTACATCAGCTGAACTCATAGCTAGAATTATATTAAAGCTAACTTAACTTAACCCCTTCATTTTCTATACCTACTTATTCCTGTGCAGGGAGCCAGCTAAACTTGTAACTATATTGCCTTTTTGTTGCCGTTATCTGTTGCTAAATGTCTTAATGTTTAACCCAACCATGTCATGAAAATTTAATTAGAAAACAGAATAAAATAAACAACATGCCCAACTCCTGCTGAAGCTAACTAAATGCTAGCTTTTGAAAATAGCTGCTAAATCTTAGTTTGATTTGAATTGGAGGAAATAATGTTCCTTAAAGTGTATGTTTCAGTACGTTACAGATTAGTTGTAATAGACATGAAAAAATGCCCTGGAAAATTGAAAGAACACATCCATAGTTGTTGTGTGTCCACCTTCAGTCTTGGCAAAGTACCTAAAGCATGGTCCAGTAAGTGTTTTTAGGTGCCATGTGGTTGTTTTTGTGGTCATCTTCACTCAAAATGTAGTTCTGAACTTTATGCTGCTAGCTATGACTTATTAGACTGTAGGCCTACACAAAAGAAAAAAATAAATGCAATGAAGAGTGCAAACCTGCAGCAGTGACCAATAATGATAGTTTTAGGGAGGAAGACTGAGATAAGAAAGGATATAAAAATTTGATAAGGACAGAGACACGAGACTGAAATGGGAAACTGCAAAGCAGCACAGACAGTTTTTCAAACCATGTTTTCAAACTCCTTAAATCCAATGTAATATTATCAAAATACAAATTAAATTCCTTTTTTGAGGGTGCATTAGAAGCATATTTTAGTCTCTATACACCTGCATGTATTTCTATGAAAAAGCAGTTGAAGTGCGGTTGCTGAGAGAAAGTAATGTGACTGTTTGGGCTGGCTTAGCCGTTGTGGACTGTTTGATAGAAAGGTGCAGTTGGGCAGAGTTAGGAATGTTTAATCAACTCACCATAACTACTCCTACAGTAAATTGAACAGAGCTGCTGCAGCATGGTTGAAAGATTGATAAATGTTGCATGTGAGGCAGTGACCCAAAAGAGCTCCTTAGTCTCACAGTCGCCCTGCCAAGTTTCCAGTTGACCTTTGAGAATCTTGGATCCTCCAGACTTTTTATTTTGTTGGAAAATGCTGGCGACCTTCAGCTAGAGATTAACATTAGCTTTGTAGCGCTATACGTGAGCAGAGGGAATGTGTGTGTGTGCGGGTGTGCAGTCACGTGAAGGATAGATTTTAAGAGGCCAGATCACTCAGGGCTTTGTCAGGATCCAGTACATAATGAAAGGGCTTTATGTGGAGTCAGACATGTCCCAGTTCTCAGGACTCGGCTGCAGATGGAAACCACAGGAGAGCGTTGGAAATGATTTGATTAACACCTCCAACCTATACCTTTACAGTCATAAATATGAAATAGTTTTTGTTTAAAGCATTTTTTGCCTAAAATATGGTCTAAAAATATTGTGTCTGGAAGCATTGTCACCTTAGATTCATCTTATAAGACATAAATATGATCAATCATTTTCCACCAAACATCAGAAGAGTGTTCTTTAACAAAAGCCTCCTGTTGAAATGTTTCATAAGCCGGAAACCAAAATTTTGAGGGAAGTTCTTAAAGCAAAGCTCAAATGCATCACAGTTGGTGTGATGTTGTTTGGCCATCAAATGTTTTGCAATGCTGCAGAAAGCCAGAGCCACCACAAGAGAGCTTGTGCCAACATTAATAGCTTTACGTTTTGGTCCCCATTTGCTTCTGAGTTTGTTTTGATTTAAGGAAGGTACAGTTTGTGGACCTATTAGTCAGAAAGCCCCAGTTCAGCTGTCTGGTTTCAGTGCTTCTTTTGCTGCACACACTTAAAATGGCATCCTGTGGATATTTTCATCTGAAAAGGGACTTTTACCCTGCTGCATTTAGTTTCAGTTCTGATTAGACTTTCAACTTTTTCACGGTCAAAATCACACATTTAAATGAGCGACACAGAAGCAGACATAACACTCGTCTAACAACTGCCACACAGCGTCTCCCATTTGCGTTTAGTTTTGAAACTTGACTTAATTTAAAGCATCACACTTTGGACACATCTTAAGACCTCGGCCCCTGGTGTGTAGCTAACCGGTTGTAGCCAGATGCGTCCTGGCCGAACTGCCTGTGTGTGCTCAGGCTGGCAAGTAAATAGTAAGGAGCTCAAAGTGTGTAAATATCACACGGTGAACTCCAAAGGCTTTGCGCCAGGTAACAGGCGGGTGCTGAAAAGCTTGGTGCCCTGGAGAGAAATGCAGCATCCAAGCTCGAGTTTTTCGAGCGGGCCGAATTATGCAACAGCTGGTGGGGGTTAAGCGGGGTGAAGGAGGGCATTGGTTTTAGGAGTTTAAAGGGTGATTCTCTTAAATTCATGTTATCTCTCACAGGGAAGGAGTTTAGGCATTTCTTTGGCAGTGAATATCACCTTGGCAACTCCTGATGTCCACAAAGGAGATAACCTGGTTCAGTCTCGACAGTGCAGAAAATCCAATTAATTTGATTCCTTTTTTCCCCATTGTGCCATGAATCTGAATCTCATGCTTAGGTAAAACTAGAAAAGGCCGATATGGAACAAAGTAGTCTTTTTCAGATGAACATTTAGCGATGATTAAAATGTTTAAAAATCCTAATTTTTCTAAAGATAAAAACAGAAAGACAAGATCAAATATAAACCAAATAACAGTGAATCACTCCCCCCACCCCACCCCCGCGCTGTCAGCCCCGCCTTCCTTTCACTACCGGCTGATGCAATCTCGTGCTCAGATTGCACCGCGGGAGATAATCTCCTGTATTTTTGAATAAGCGCTGTTCCTTTTAACCTCTCTCCCTGTGGCCTGCAAGCCGATGGTGCCTCAGGTTTCTCCTGATACTGGCGACCTTTCACCCACTGGAGGTTTTAGCTGGCTGCCTGTGGCTCGAGCACAGAACGTCTTAGCTGGGATCTCCTGGTTTCGCCTCCCTCCCTCTCACACACTCAGACACAAGCAGTGTAGCACTTGACACACTTGAGTCAGTGGCCAAGTGTGGGAATCGGCTCAGGAACAGGCTGGCAGACACACACACACACACACACACACACACACACTGTTGTCATTGATTTCCCTCTTTGACACCATGTATGTGTTTTATTACACTCAACAGTGAAGTCAAATAAGTGAAACCCTTTTAGTCAAAAGTTGACTAAAACCTGCTCCTCTTTTCTTTCAGTTTGTTCTGAAGCATTTTCATTGTAACATTCAAAGATGTATTTGTCTGATGGAGTGAACACTGTCTCCTCAGATCCGCTCCTCCATCACCACCTTGCTCTTCAGCGGCCGAGATTTCAGCTGGACTCGCCACCTGTTGATCGCCGCCTTCATCCTGGCCTTCAACAACATACTGGTCATCTTCGTCCCTACCATCAGGGACATCTTTGGCTTCATCGGTCAGTCCCCACACTCAACTCCAACATTTCTGTTTTTTTTAAATCAAACACATTTTTTGAGGAAGACTCAGAAAACGTGGAAAACGAACAAACCTATGGCTTGGATAAAAATGTCAGAGGACTGATTAGCGCCTTTGGTTCAGAGGCCATTTTCTCAAGTAAAGACGTTGAAAGTACAAAAGCTTAAAGGGTTCGGTTGTGTCAGCTGTGCTGTCGCGTGAGCCGTCTGACCACTGGATCTAACATACTCACATTCTTGTTGCCACCAAACGGTACAAATATTTAGTTGCGTCTCTCTAGTAAGCTGCTGTCGCTGAGGAAAAATAACACCTTGGAGCTAAAAATAGCCAATTCTCTTGATCTTCCTCTGCATATGGTGAAATTTACAAGTGTCCTACTTATCCCATTCACCATGTGAAACCACAGCCTAGTTTGTCAAAGATCTCAACAGGAAATCAGTCTTACACAATCCAAAGATTATCAGAGGGATGCATTCAAAGTTTTAATTTAAGCCTTGGGAGGAAGAATATTTCATCGGCTGACCTACTCAGCTAATATTAGATCATATTCCGTGTGGAGAATGGCAGCCAATGGTGTAAATGAAGGCTAGAAAGAATTACTGAAAGTCAACAGGGAAGAAGGCAGCGAGAAAGATATCCTTTGGGTCACAATCTCAATTTTGAGAGTAACTAATTAAAAGTTAGAAAGCACACAGCTTAATTGCCACAAGCTATACTCCTGTCCTGTATTTCATCTTATTATCTTTTTTTTTACTTAGCTAGCAGTTTGGAAATGACAAAATGACAGACAAAAGCATAGGCGGAAATCGAAGGAGGAATAGGGAGGCCCAGAACCCCTTTGTGGAATATCGAGAGATTTTCCCCAACCCTTAACATTGTTGTTTTGTTAATTATATAACTTTGTCATTTTAAGTACTTGAATAATAATGTAGACACTGAAAATATTTACAATGATGGGATGCAAAACTAAAATTGTTAAAATAACCATTATTTGAAGCCACTCCCAGTATTCTCCTAGTAGTGGACTGAGTTTCTTTATAAATGCAGGCCAAGCGTTTGTTTAAAATGCTACCACATGATTGGCTGAATCATTATTCCTGTCTGTTGCAGGCGCTTCTGCAGCCACAATGCTCATCTTCATCCTACCTGCTGCCTTTTACATCCGTCTGGTTAAGTCGAAGCCATTGCACTCACCACAGAAGATTGGGGTAAGTGAGCAGAATTATTCAGCTCTCTGCATTTATCCCCCATAGGAGGAGATAACAGTTTGAAAATGAAAACATGACAGTTTAGCAGACCCCTGCTTTATGCCTGCTGACACTAAATCCACTTTTTTTCCTGTCTCTTTTTCTTCAGGCAGCCATCTTCCTGGTCGTGGGAGTTATCTTTATGATTGGCAGCTTGTCACTTATTACTCTTGACTGGATCCACAACCCGCCAGGCTCTGGCGGTGAGCATTAAGCCCCTTTTTTTCCTCTTTTGAAGAGTGGCTACCAGCCTCGACCCATCAAGCCCATGTGTTTTCTGACCTTTTTTGGGTTTTTTATTTCCCAACTTCACTTGATTCATTCATTGAATGAATCATACAATCTCCACATATGGACAGTATGTGTTGCACATACTCAGAACATTATATGCATTTTGTATCAACTCAATCGAATCAGAGGGGATAACAGCCTCTGGCGTATATGCCATCAAGACACCCTAAAGTTTTCACTATGTTGATATCATCCTTAATTCCAGCTATGAACAAACTGAACAAAACACAGTCTGCAGCCCTCACCTGAGGCAGGTCTGGGAACTGTGATTGGATTGCAGGGCTGGAAATGTGACGCCATCTCCCATCTCTGTCTTGTCTTCTGAACTTTAAAAAGATATCTGAAGGTGGAATGTGTCATCATCCATGAAAAGAAGCACTTCTAGCATTATTTTTCACATTGTATGTAGATTTATAGATACATTTACAAATATCTACATTTGGGGATTTTAAGCTTATATTCATGAAAAACACTTTAAAAAAGACAAAAAAAATCTAGCAGTTAACAAAGGTCAATCTGTAAGCTTCCTCTCGGCCTAATTTGCTGTTCAACGTGTTAATCTGAAACTTTGCCAAAGTCTGCATGCACATAGTTGTGTTGATGCTAGAGCTTCCCAGCACCACAATCTCAAGGATTGTCCCTGCCTGCTGTTTTCATCTCGTCTGGGCACGTGAAGCAGAGCAGTGCTTTCAGTATTATTGTCACAGTGGGATCTGAACATGCAGGGTATGAATGTACATAATCAAGTGTTTCTACTGAAAAAAGGTAGTGTTGTACATAATATCATAGTTTGCCTCTTAAGGCTCTCTGTCATTCAGGTTGTGTGAAGATGGATGGTCATTTAAAGCTGTAGACATGCTGGATTTTATTTATTTTCAGGCACTTAACTATAGGGCTACACAGCTAAACGGTTGGAATCTTGCTACATTTACCTTTAGCTGGCAGAACATGACTCAACCTTTTAAAAACCTTTCATTTGCATAATTAGATACAACTGGATTATGTTAAAGTAAAGACAGCCAGAAGTCACTAACTTGAAATAGGTGATTGAGTTTTTTTTTTTATGTGATATCATATTTTCAGCACGTGCCATACTATCAGATTCCCTTAGTCTACATTCAGATGTTATTTAAATGAACATTTTTATACATTTTGTGAAACCTGACTCAAATAGTTAGCAGTTTTGTTAAATATCTTTATTAAATTGAATTTGTCTCATGTCCAAATGCCACATATGGAGCTAATGCTACAGCTAGCTGGTTTTTATACATTGGTGTAAAAAAAGAGTAAAAGTTTGGAAAATTGTTGGGAATCTCCCAGCAATACCATAGTTTTGTTGTACAAACAAATTCAAAAATGGCATGTTAACCCATTAGCATTGTCTGAAATCCCATTACTAGATATGCAGGTGTTTAAATGAAGTGCCTGAGTTGAACTTCCCATTAGCTCACACATCTAGCATTAGCTGTTTGCCTCATGTCCATCAGCAATCAGTCATTTCACAGAGCCAATTATTTTACTTAAAAATAAGAGTTTCACAAAAAATCTATTACAAATTAAAGAAAGATGATTCAAATTTATTTAGATTTTTTTCCCAGGAATAAATAATCCTAGAAATTGACATTTATGTTGGCAAAAACTTTAATATGGGTTACATTTATGGAAAAGCACAACATAAAAGATACTTGAATTATCATTTAAATGTAAACTTTGGTTGCTGTTCCCGCTCTTTAGATATAATACTAAACCTAGCTAACCATTTTCAGGAGCTAGCTTCATATTTAGCATGTTCGCATGAATGGGAATGGTAATCAGCAATTAATTCAATAAGATCTTTTTCTTCATGTAAATTATTCCAACAAAAAACAAATAAGATTAGAGGCTTGAGATAAATGGCTGGCAGACTACTTCAGAGGAGTTACTATTTTAAAAATAATTTTAAAATCATCCACATTAAAAGATGATTCAATGCCTTTTTATCTAAAATTTTGAATGGGATATGTACGGCATCAATTGAAAACAGTTAAATATTTTAAATTGTGCCTTTTGGATTCTTTATTTTTTCATCACGTTTGGCCTTTAATCCAGGTGCCTTTTGTAGTATACTTGATGACATCAAAACCTCAGATCTGACTCGTTTCACCCCTATTCCTGTGCCGTTACATGTCATGAACACATCCAGCCAAAGTGGACAACATTTATAGATCCTTTGTGGATCTAAGTGCGTAAAACAAATAGATATTTCAAATGAAATAGCGTATTATGTGCATGTCTTTGGACTACAAACTAGGTCTTTTTGGACAATTGTATATGCTCTGTAAATAATCTTTATTTTATGGTACACTGAGACTCATCGCCTGTGAGTGGTTTATTGGGAGAATGTACCCGAGATGTCTTCTACAATCCAGTGTTTGTTTTAGTATATATATATATTATATATAAATATGTATGTGTATTAGATTTTTTTCCCTTTCTTGCTGTATGACAGTAGTTTTTTTTTTCCTTTATTTGATTCTTTTGTATTTGTAGAAAATGTGTTCCCTATACACATCTACTTTCATGTTTTAATTTGAACCTCTCATATCATGATGCATTCAATCAAGAGCCAACAGCTCAACATGGTTTTCCACAAGTGTCAGAATAATAATTTCTGACAATGACTGGCTCCCGTTTTATAAAAACTGGGCTAAATTTCAGCTACAAATAAGCTGGAGAGCGCCCAAAGCAAATCTTAACATCAGAATTAAGAAAAAAAAAATGTGCATGAATACCTTACTTGTAAGCCATTTCTACAATCATAAACAGCTGTAGTTGGTATTTTACAATGACTTGTCATGTGTATCAATGCTGTAACAGAAACACCTTTTAAACCCCAGTTTTGTTGAGGTTTTATTTGCATGATACTTGAATTAAAACTGATCGCAGCCTGATAGTCAGCAGGCTTCACGATTTGAAGGGTACTCGCGATGAATGTTCGATAATGATTGTTCTCAGTTTCATTTTCTAAATTTGTATAACAAATGTTAGGCTGTGACTTTATTCATGTGGAAATGTAAACGCTTCATCTCTTTAGTCTAGGTTTCATCTTTCTGAAAAAAAAGGTCACTTTATGAAGAAAGGTGGATACTTTCCACACTACACACTAACTCACTGAGTATCTCAGGTATTTGGTCTGGATGATTTTGTCCCCACAGTTTTGGACAGCTTCGTATCTCTTCCCTTCTTGTGCATAATTGAGCCAGGTTGTCACATACTGACATATATTGTGTTGGTGCAGACGAGAAGCCTTCTTGTGGATGTGTAAAGCGGACAAGTACTCACCTAAGGCTGACCGTGTTTAGAGAGAGGGTGTACTAATCACCTGCCTTATTTTTCTATGGACCCTCAGCTGTGGAGAAGCACTGGCTCAACGTTCGTTCAGTGTCTTTGCTCCATTTGACTAAACATTCAGATTTGTAATTTACCCAAACAAAGGGGGATGTTTTCTTTTGTATCAGTGATGCTGTTATGATGAATAAAAATGTGACATGAAAAACTGTGTCTGTGAGGTTTTTTTCTGAAGATGTAAAAGTTTATATATATAAAAACTTGTGTTTCTGTCCTTAATAGGTGTCTGGAAATGTAATAACCAAACCTACACTCCTGGCATAGCAACTCAATGATATTACCTCTGGAAATAAAGCAGATCTCCCTGTTCTTGTGTAGCTAGCATCGACTGTAGGTATGTAACACGTGCTTGTAATGTCCCTCCAAAAATGGGAAATTAGGTAACCTTTCCATTTTATTTCAAAACACACCTCGTGTCAAAAAATGAAGCTGGAATAGAGAGAAATAAATGTAGCCCTACATAAAGGGATAATAGTCAGCATTTAAAAAGAGCAATTTTTAATTACCCAAAAGCTGAGAAATGTTTACTCTAAGGCAGAGTAGATTATCCTTTGACAAAAAAGGTTGTGCAGTCTAGGTTAACAACCACCACAACATGACATTTTTTATCAGGTACCGGCACTATAATGTGGCTGACAACCATTCGGATCGTTGCACATCAATCTTAGCCAGGTCATCCAAGTCTGTCCACCCCTCATGAGCTTTAACAAAGTAGCTTTTCCCCTAAAAGCTAATTACAAAAAAATTAATCTACAAAAAATATTCCAGCTACATCACAAACTGCTGCAAAAAAACTTAAGAAAATTACTCCCATGAAAGATTAAATATAAAATCTCATTCGCAAAACGATTTCCAAGTAAGATGACAACCTGTTGTCTTCCTTACCTTGTTGTTATGCTCCTCTCTCCACAGTTACTCTCCATACATAGATGGTGTTGCTAAAGGATGAAAGGAATAGAAGTTATTCAGACTCCTAGAAACTTGTGTATAATGTAAAAATGATCATTGAGATTAGTATTAATTAGTCCACCTTTACCCTTCTCTCATCCTGTCCACCCCCTCACGGTTCCCAACTTCTCTCTGTAGATACCGGCTCCCTTTATTATTATTATTCTGACCTGTTTGACCCTGTAATACTAACACCCCTACGCACACACAAACCCTGCCGCTTCCTATGACTCCCCCTCCCCTTAAATCTTTTTATGAGGATTAACTGTACTGATCTGTACAGTGGGGTAAATTCCAGGAATACCGTCACCGTTAATAACCTACTATCTGTGTGGGAAAGATTCTCTGCAGCACCAATCCTACTGAGAGCTGGAGTCCCATTTGTCATACGTGAGTAATAATGAGAAAAACACCTGCCTGTGATCAGAAGTCCTCCAGATGTTTAATGCGAGGCGGGAAGCACTTAGTCGCTAAAACGCAAAGGAACAGTGCAGGACAGGGTGGTTGCCAGTAGATATGGAATTATTCTTTATAGTTTTAATAAGTGATCTCTTAGTCTAGGAATCAGAGCTTATTATTAGTTGGGAAATCAAAGCCCCGTGCACATAAATAAACAACATTTGATTTTTTTGTGCGTTTGTGCCTGTCGTGCGCGTTGAAACGCAGCTTTTCAACTCTGAAATCAAACATATCTGGAAAACATTTTTGAAGGTGATGACTTTTGCTCTAACTTGTGTGAAGTGGAAGACCAGGGTTTTTGGAACATGTGATGCTACAGCCATGTCCTTCAATTAACATCAGAATATTAACCAATCCTATTTTTTCTATCAAAAGCAGAAAATACAGTGTAAAATGAAACTGAAATGAAACAAAAGTGTGAAATTAGTTGTCCCCCATTTCTGGGGGGCACTATACATATGTTTAGCTGTGCATCTGATTTTACAGGAGTACAATCCTTACTAGTTATACCTCATTGTAAAAACGTTACTAATCAGGCTTTCCAAGTATGTATAATATAAAACCAGTTGGTATTATTTAGAGGGAACATGATAAATTATTATTATTATTATCCATCCATATCATCCATCACTAATATGCATCATCGGGTTTGTGTATATTTTCACACCTTGCTCTTATATACCGTGGTACTGTGCTTTGCCAATATTTTGAGCTGGAAAAAGCCAACGTGTAGGTGTGGCTGAGGCTGTTATATAATACAGATTCAATCTCCATGAAAGCTGGGAGGAGGAAGAGGAGGGCCGCTGCTTTCTCTCCGAGTTCGACCATCAGCTGAATGCCACTGAATGTTGCCACCACTGAAAGGTTTTACTGAATAACAAGAAGTGAAATTGATTTACAACTAAGAGGAGGTGATTTTCAGTGTGGTACAGTATGTGAGCTGACATTTCTGGTGCAATGTTACATAAGTTCGGGCTGCTGGTTGGATGTCAGTGATTCCTCTGAGAAAAGCATCCTGTTCATTAAAAAACAGTCCCAGACGTCTCAATCGTGCATCCACAGATAGACACATCTGTTGTCATAGCAACCCCTGGTTTCCATGTTCTGAGAATCACAAGGTGAGTGTCATGTTGTGATCATGTGACTTTAGGGAACCTATCAAATTTCAGCACACACCCTGTGCCAACATGACAGCTGTTTTCCTTCAGCAGGCAGGAAGGGGAGGTAAATAATGGAGAAGCCCTGAGCTGATGCAAGGTCACTGAGAAAACTCAGTTGTAGAAAAATTTTGACAAAATAAAATCATTCCAAAAAATTACGACTTTTCGTATACATCTTTAAGCTTTGTTGTATGTATTCTGTAATATTTAGAAATTTAAGGTCAAAACCATTTAAAGATAATCAGCTGGGAGGTGAATAGCCCATACATGAAGCAGCTTGCCATTCAACATCACTGCATCCACCAGCCACTTTATTAGGTACACCTTGCTAGTAGCAGGTTGGATCCTCTTTTGCCTTCAGAACTTCTTTAATTCTTCATGGCACAGATTCAACAACCTCCGAGATTTTGCTCCATATTGACATGATAGCATCACACAGTTGCTGCAGATTTGTCGGCTACACATCCATGATAAGATCTGGTGATTGTGGAGGTCAGGGGCGTACAGCAAACTTATTGTCATGTTCAAGAGAGCAGTTTGAGATGATCTGAGCTTTGTGACATGGTGCATTATCCTGCTGGAAGTAGCCATCAGAGGATGCTACACTGGGGTCATAAAGGGATGGACATGGTCAGCAGCAATACTGAGGTAGGGTGTGGTGGTTAGATGATACTCAGTTGGTACTAAGGGGCCAAATGTGTGCCAAGAAAATATCTCTCACACTATTACACCACTAGTAGCCTGAACAGTTGATAAAAAGCAGGATGGATCCATGCTTTTTTTCACCTAATTCTGACCCTACCATCTGAATGTTGTAGCTGAAATCAAGTCTTGCATCTGGCAAGGTTTTTCCATCCTCTATTGTTCAGTTTTGGTGAGTCTGTGCTAAATGTATCCACAGTGTGCATTGGTTGGAACCAGTGTTTATTTGATTACTTGAGTCTTTTTACCATCTCCAACCAGTCTGTCCATTCTCATCTGACATCAACAAGACATTTATATCCAGACAACTGCTGCTCACAGGATGTTCTCCCTTTTGCAGACCATTGTCTGGAAACCCTAGAGATGGCTGTGTGTATAAATCCCAGTAGATCAGCAGTTTCTGTAATAATCAGACCAGCCCATCAGTTATCAACAACCATGATGCATTCAAAGTCTCTTAAATCCCCTCTCTTCCCCCGAATTCTGATGCTTTTTTTAAAAGTTTAAAATATATGTACATGATGAGCAAAACAAAAATGCAAAAAGTTGCAAAGAGATTTGTGGTAGTGAATCTGCTGCCTTGTGACTATAATCATTGTCAATGACAACAGCAGGGCTTCTGCCGCGTCTCTTCTCAATATCAACTAAAACAAATGAAATAGCAATAGAACAGACCATTAAGGTTATTTCCACCATCATCTAGGACTGACAATCTGCATCAAGAAGCAGTAGAGCATAAACACAGTAAGGGAAGGTGTAAAGCATGAGAAACAATGCAGCATTCTCAAGTCTCGATAAGTTAGTCTTAAGTTTTGCCCCACAACATGGTCTTATTTTGAAAATTGTTGCTTGTTTTATAAAACATGAACTCACAAAAAAAATTGTAGAAATTGCATGTGACAAGTTAAAGGTTGAATGGTTGAATATGGAAGAGTGGAATAAAAAGCTATATTTTTTAGAAAATAATACCTCCACGGGGCGTTTAGAGGGGTGAAGAGTGAAAGTACAGCATGCCCATGAAAAATTATATTTGAATTAAAATTAAATAAAATAAAAATTTCAACGGGCGCGATAATGCAGTTATGTTTACATCTACCAGCCAATAGCGGCCGCTATTTCAGGTTGCCAAATACGTCTCTATGTTC
>JAPMNP010725570.1:0-10178 GCA_029874935.1 Atherina boyeri
TCAATTGGATTAAGGTCTGAGCTTTAACTAAGCCATTTCAACAGTTTGCATAGGAAGATTTTACATTTGTCTGTACGTCTGAAATTTGGAGTGTGCCTAAGTACAAAATAAATCCAGATTTATCAAGCGTGCGGAAACCCCATTACGCACACCAGTGTTGATAAATCTCACCTATTCTACATCAACCTGCTCGTGTATGAGTAGGATAATTTGCATTAAGAAACTCCTCCAATTGACCATACATGGTAGCAGCAGTTCCTTTAAGAACGTGGAAATACCTTTCCTCCCTTTCCAAAGTCACAGAGATCCCCTAATATTCTGGTGGCCTCTGATTGGCATGAGCTTGTTGTGCACCGGGATTGGCATTGGTGGATTTTGTCACTTGCTCTAACAACAGTTGCAATTCACAACATCAATCCATTAAAATGCTACCTGCCGAGAACTCACTTGTTGCCCTCACTATGTATCATCAAGCTCTTTGAAGTAGCTCCCTGCAGTCTTATCATCCTTTATAATATATAAGATGCATTTGTTCAGGATTTAACACAGATTTCTCACAGCTGACATTTATAACCTGTTACATCAAGTATTCAAATGGCCTATTAATATGGGCTACTAATTGAGGAATTTAATATTACAGGAAAACACAGAACACATGTGAAATTAGGAATTGCCAACACCGTGACTGTCTTTAGAGCGTTCTATTTGTAGTTTTACCACAATTCGTCGTTCTACTGCATGGTTTTGTACCCACGCATGGTCAGAACTGTCCGTAAATTTACACTTGTTTCTAAGCACAAGTACAAATTGATAAATCACATGCTTCACATGGAAATGTCCGTAGGCACGTCGTACCACAGATCTGTGTGTATGTAGGCTTGATAAATGAGGCCCTGCTTTTTTTTTTCTTGCTTTGTGGTGTTGTAGCCTCTGGGTCCTTTCAGAAAAGGATAATATAATGACGGATCATGTGACAATGAGATTGCACACAGGTGGACTTAATTTCACTAATTATGTGACTTCTGAAGGTAATTGGTTGCACCAGAACTTTTTGGGGGCTTCATATCAAAGGGGGTGAATACTTATGCGCTGACTAATTTTCAGTTTTCCATTAAACAAAATGAATGATATAAAAAAAAGATTCTCATTTCACTTCACCAACTTAGACAATTGAGTGCAGATCAATCGAATGAAATTCAGATTAAGAAAATATTTCATTTACAGGTTGTAATGTAACAAAATATGTAAAAAGCCATGGGGGGTGAATACTTATGCAAGGCACTGTACAGTATAATAAAGAAAATCTGAAAGCTGCTGACTCATTGTTAATGTTAATGAATGATGGTTAGAAAAAGATTTCTCACTTTCATTGAGACAATTTAGTTGAGCAAGACAAAATTACTAAATTCAACATGTGCTGTTTTAATGAGACAAAAGAATGTGGTATTAAACCAGCTTTTTTATTGACGTGTTAGTCTTCATCATAACTTTGTAAACAGTTAGCGTGTTCACCGCTAACTGCCTAGTATGGTTCTTTACTCAGAAAAGAACCTCAGTGATGTGAAAGCAGTGCAGCTTACTACAGCTGCTACCATCACCATCATCCACGGCAGCAGAAAAAGGTCCTTCTGTCGCAAACATGTCAACCATTTCTGGACATTCTTTATTGAACATTATACACTCTCTGTGTGTCTCCTCTCTCCCCCTTCTCTGCCCCCACTGGGCAGTTTAAATTAAACAACCCAGTGTTTTATGGACCGGTCAGACCAATAGATAAACTGGGTCGGACCAAAAAACACATCAGCCCACCTGGTATACCCGATGGCCAGTTCGTTCCTGATTGAGAGACCTCTATTTAAAACTACAAATATTTGTCTTTGATTTTTCCTACATTTTAGAGAAAATCCAAATTCTTATAAATGTGAATACTCCCAAAACTGAGTCATGGTGGGGCGTAAGTGTTTATTTTCATGACGTGGCCCTTGAGGGTCTTCAGGATGGGAAAGGCTTGACCATGGGTCAGTTACGATGAGCCAGGACCTCCAAGACACTTTTTTAAAAGTATGGATTTTGAACAACTTAATTAGTTTCAGATGTTCTCATTAAATTTCCTTTTTTTTTTTTTTTTATTCTAGGTTATTCATGTGTCACAAGGCTCCTTTCATTCTTCACATCATTTTCTGAAATCAGATTTGTGAGGATCTTTCCAAAGCACAGAGAAGAAAAAGAAATCTTTCGTTTGAAGATTCATCTGGCTGGAAACTACAGTTTGAGGTGAAGACGTGCTCTCAACCCAAGACTGATTTCTCCTTAATAGCTGCCCAGTGTCAGAGCAATGAGTGTACCAGACGGACACCCACGCAAGTGGTTATAATCCTGGATCAATGTAACACTGTGCATTTCCAAAGTTAATAATTTCTTTGCTTTGAGGGGGTTTTGCCTTTTCTATTGAAAAAGGCCGAGATAATTGCCAGCATGAATGAACATGACCACCACCATTTATTTCCTGCATTTAAGTCAGCACCGATTCCATTACACAATTATTATTTAGTCTATAAATCCTGCCAATGGTAATAAAGATTCAAGAGGATCTCAATGGTGGAGCTTGAATTCCGAGTTTCAAATAATTAAGAAATGATGCTGCATGAAAACTAATTCCTCTTTTTAAAAACTTTTCCACCATTTTTTCACCTTGTAAACTGAAAATATTGTAAATTCCAATACCTATTACTGTGTCAAAAATGTTATTTCTGGGTTTAAGGATCTCTGCGTTAACAGGATATGATAATGTATCTTGTTAGGAGGGATATTTTCTTCAGGGTGAATCATAATTAAATTTCTGCATGTGGGAAAGGTAGAGTGTCCAATTCCATGAACTGTGATCCCTATTAAAGCTCATGGCTGGTTCTATTCCAAGCGAAACATGGATATAACACAGACGTCCAAGTGTAAGACAAAAGATCTGTTTACTTAGTTACACACATTATGACCTTTCCAAAAGTATCAGCAAAAGCTGCCTTTTGTGCTCCCTCCTCACCTGCGCCTTTAGCAACAGAAACCTGGAATTGATACCAATGATATGAGAGTTTTACAATAGGGAGAAGACACAGGGCTGTCAGGCCGTTTCTAGTGAAGAGGTAACAATATAGCCCTATACATAACACTTCGATCATGTTGCTGCTATCATTAGCACGGGATGGGATCAGAGTACAAAACATTTATCTTGACATTTATCTTGACAGATAGTTGTCTCAAAATGGTGATTTAGGTAGACTGAAGTTCACATTGAACCTCATGGGTACAAGATTGCTGTCTTGACGTCGCGATGTGGAAAGGTGATCATGCATGAGGTACCGAGGACATCTGGGATCAGGAATGTCAACAATCTTTTAAAAGTGTCAAAGGTTTCACTGTGAATGCTGTAAAAGCAGCAGCAGAAGTTGTCTTTCAATTTAAACAAGCTTGTATGATTTTCAAGAGAAATCTGCCACAAGTTGATTGTCCCCCTAAAATTCCATCTCTGGATGGCTGTGAGATTTATTTTGTTCCATGCTATAATTATCTTGGAATCTGGCTAGACAACAAACTTTCCTTTGAAACTCACATAAGCTCAGTAAGGTCAAATCTCGAATTGGTTTTCTTTTTCGTAACAAATCCTCTTTTACACATTCTGCAAAACACCGGCTGGTAAAATATGACGGTGCTTCCGATCCTAGACTATGGTGATGTTGTCTATAGGTGTGCTTCTAACAATCTTCTACACAGACTAGATGTAATTTACCATGCCGCTATCTGTATTCTCTGTTTAACTGGCCTTTACTCCAGTGTCACTGACTAACTCACTGGTTACTGTTCATCTACAAAACTTAACTGGTCAAACTCCTTCATATCGTCGTCCACTTTAGAATATTCGTTCTGTGAACCGCAGTCTACGTTCTTCTCGTTTTATTCATCTTCTCACTCCCAAAGTTCGCACCTCCTTTGGCTGTTGTTCTTTTCAGTTTTCTGCTGCAGATGATTGGAATCATCTGCAGCGGACACTGAAACTGAGTTTATTCATCCCTCTCTCCCCTTTTAAAGATTCCTTACAATCGTTGCAACAAAACCATTTCACATGTTTGTTTCACTCATTTATTATCACTTATTATGTATATGTATATATGTTGCAATTGTTTTTTGCTGCTAATTTGTTACTATTTGTTGCTGTATTTATTGTTCTCCATGTTTTTCTTTTAGTATTTTGGAAATTGAATTTCTTTTATTATTATTATTATTATTATTATTTATGTATTTTTTCCCAATTCTCGTCTTTTTTTGTTTTGTGCTGTCTTGCCAGGTTGTCATAGTAAATGAGAACAGGTTCTCAATTGACTCACCTGGTTATAAAGAAAGGTTAAAGAGGCTATGCAAGGTTTTTCCCAAAATAAACGTATCACTAGCCTTTTTATGTGACCATTTATGACTCAAACATCTTCTGATGTGCATACTGACACCTTGTCGGCTCACCACAAGAATACACAGAGCGACCCAGCACAACTTAGACACCAACAGAAACTCCATGTCAGACTACGAGCACATGCTATACGAGAACGAGCAGGAAGTAGGTGCAGTTCCGTTTTTCAGCCAAAAGTGTCAGTTGCGAGTTGAAATTTCAGGAAACTGCAAATAGCCTCTTTAAAAAAATTAATAAATTGAGGATCACATTTTCCTAATAGATTGTCATAGTCCTGCAGATGAGGTTGATCCTGGCATCAGGCAGTAGCATGCTAGTTGTTGGGATACAATTATATTTGGCATGGCACTGCTTTTGATTTAGAGCCAGATATCTACACAACCACATTTAGTTTATACTGTCTTAACAGTACACTGGCTGAGGATGACCTGATTCTCATCAGTTTCAGCTTGTTTGATTATTGCTAATCAGCTAATGTTAGCATTGACACACTTTAATCTTGTTGGTTTCTGTCTTACTGTCTTGAAACATGTCAAAATACAACTGATGCGTCTCTTGACAGGATGGAATTGTGAAAGCATGAAAAAATTATAAATATTTCGTCATGTACTCAACTGCTAATGTAGATTTTCTGATGAGGTTAGGCTGCCCAAACTAAAGGCTTTCAAAGCTAACCAAAGAGCTCTGTTGAGTAGATTCACCATGGTCATGTTGAAGCACACCATTTTGTTGGCACCAGGATAACGAAGAATTCAACAAAGTTTAAATCGTCTCAAACTGGTTTCTTGAACATGGTATGAGTTTACTGTCCTCCAATGGCCTCCTAGTCAGATCTCAATCCGATAGAGCAGCTTTGGGATGTGGTGGAACGGGAGATTGTCATCATGGATGTGCAGCCGATAAATCTGCAGCAACTGTGATGCCATCATGTCAATATGGAGCAACATCTCTGGAATATTTCCAACACCTTGTTGAATCTATGCCAAAAAGAATTGAGGCAGTTCTGAAGGTAAACGGAGGTCCAACCTGGTACAAGCAAGGTGTAACTAATAATGTGTTACATCAGTATAAATCAGACATGAAAACTGCCCCCTTGCAAATTCTGGAGGATGCTCATAGAGGCAGGGTACTCACATGTTCAACTACCGTCAAGAAGAAGTTTGTTGTTGTTGTTGTCCTTGAGCACTCTGAGTTTGGAGAACCAAAGCAAGTGTAAACAATAATGGCTTTAAAACCACTAAATTATAAAGTAACTTTTCCTTTAAATGATGATCCTACAAAAGATACCCCTCATTTAGTAAGCCTTGAGTTTGAACACCACCACCAATATCTCCTGATGTTTCCACTTGCTTCTACTTGTTGGTGTTTGCATGCCAAAAGGAGGGGATATGTTTAGTTTAGTTTATCATGGATCCCCGTTAGTCTTCCCCTCTGGTCAGACTATTCTTCCTGGGGTCCAGATACACAACATAAACAGCTAACAGCAAACAGCAAGCCATACTACAAACTAAATAAAGTACATGAACCAAATATGTCTATTTCTTCACACTTTGCTCAACCCATACAACTCATTATACACCTACATCAAACAATTTAGGGTTTCAAATCTAACAAAAGGCTTTCCCAATGATACTCTGTTTTCTTTCAGTTTTATCCTAGTTATGTGTGTCTAACAAAGCTGCTAAGACTTTTCAAGGGAGATTGTGAGTGAATTTGTATCCAGCACTTACGAGTGGTCTGTTGTAGACAGACAGGTTTGAGAACAGCGACATAGTGTAGCAGCATCTAGAGTTAAACTGTCACCAACAAACTGTCAAATTTGACGACAAACGTATTTTAGCTACGACATTTTTCTGATCCTTACTGTACGAAGCATTTTACAAGCATAAACACAACCAGGAAGTAACAAAGCTCTAGTCATAACAGGTTAAAAAGGTTGTCAAGACATCTGAAGTAGCATACTGATATAAATAAAAAATTCTGATGAGTATATTGGATCTGGACTCAAATTCACAGCTGCACATGATAGCTCATCATACATGCATGACAAAAACGTAATAACACCGAATGCTCTTGATGCCAATTCATTGTTTATGGTGGAAAGCAATCCTATTGTTCCCACAAAGTATTTGCTCAAGCCAACAATCTCTGCATCTGCCAAAGTAATGGATGAATCATTGGCACTGGTCATTAAACCCATCAATCCCCTAAATACGTACAATAGAAACTTCTACCGTTGCATGGAAACAAAACACACATACACACCTGTGTCTGCTACACAGACACTTAAAATCCTAAGTGTGCCTGGAAAACCTTGCTTGGAGGAAGTGAAGGAGCATAATTCACACTTTGCTCAACGGTAACTGTCAGAGGCACCCTTGAGCAAAGTAGTAGAGCCACAGCTACACCAGTGGAACTGCTCAGCAGTCAGCAGCAGAAAGCTGTGGTTTCACTGAGCAGCTCCCAGGTGTGATGCGGTGAAATTTTATGAGCAGGGAGATGCAGACAGAAGAGCATGCCTGCTCAGCAAAACTTTGCTGGATAAATAAAGCTGAGAAAAAGAAACAAATGAGTCATCGGGGACTCAAGGTGCTACAAGCAGATCTCAGCACACATTGCTGATCCAGAGCTGAACTCACTGCAGTGAGCTGTTTGCCTGGAGGGGGATTTAATTATGTTGCTGGTGAAATCCCTTTTCTCGCTTAGCTAACAAAGAAAAAGAATTTGCTGTGCCTGGAGAGGACTGACAGCATTGTTGAAGTGTGTCTATGAACTACGCTGTCGCAACTTCTAAGTATGTGTCCTCCAGCAGCGGTTTTAAACTCATCTTAACCTTGTATAAAACTATAAATATAACCAAAAATACTCGGAGTCATCTCTCAGATGTATACCCCACTGAGGGTGAATTAAAGAAACAAGGTTGAGGGATTCATGACTGCCAGACTGAAGCTAGAAGTGATAGAGCGTCCAGCCTGTTCTCATGAACTACTCTTCTCTTACTAAATACAAATAGCCCCCGAAATACTCCCGAAACACAGACGTTTTCCCAAAGATAGCATCATTAACATTGTGGGATGTGTTGCCATAGCAATGTTGAAAATGTTTGTAAAATTTTCCACAACAGAGGAAATTGTATCGTGCGGTTGAATGTTTACCTAACCCAACTTAAACCAAACATTTCAAATGCCTATCTTTAGATTTTGCCTTTTCTACGGCTTGTCTAAGGTCAGATCATAGAGGCAACAGGTTCAGGAGGAAGGTCCAGACATCCCTCTATGAAGCCACATTCTCCAGTTCCTTTTTGGGGAATTCCAACATGTTCCCAGGCCAGAAGTAATCCCTCCAGTGTGTTCTGGGTCTGCCCCAGGGTTTCCTCCCTGTGCTGTAGGACGTGCCCAGAAAACTCCCAAGGGGAAGTGTCCAGAATCAGATGCCCAGACCATCTCAACTGACTTCTTTCGATCTAGAGGAGCAGCAACTCTACACTACAATCCCTCAGGATGTGTAAACTCCTCCCCTGATCTCTCAGGCCGAGCCTGGTCACCTTCCATAGGAAGATTTCAGCCACTTGTATCTGTGATCTCATTCTTTCAATCACTTCTCAAATCTTGTGAATCCGGTGAAAGTCAGAAGGACACAGATTAGCTAGTAAATCAAGAACTCAGCTCTCTCTTCATCATAGCAACCCGGAGGAGAGTCCTCATTACTGCATTGGTATCCTTTGAAATGTACTCTTAACAACAAAGGACAACTGGAATACAGCAAACATAGACCAGAAGGATGTTAAAAACTGCATTGCTAGGATAGGATTCAAATACTCCCCAAGCTTGAAATCTCCCTTACCTTTGATTGATACTATTTGTATTTAGATTGAAACGCCCAGCAACTAAACCATGTTAACCATATGAGTGAGGAGCTGGGAATGACGGTATGATGGGGTGTCACAAATTCAGTGTTGTGGCTGAATGAGTTCATTTTCTGGGTGAACGTGAACTGAACATGCTTTATTTCTGCCTGATGAACGTGAGCGCGCTCATTCTGGCGTATGTGAACATTGTTCTCTCACAGTTCAACTTTTTTCAAGAGTGTTAGATTTTTTATGGAGCCTGCAGGTAAAATCCCAACAACCATAGACTGTTTAATATAGGCTACAACACACCATTAACAAGCCTTATTATATAGGGGAAAAAGACCAAATCTGGCAACACCAGCCACCACGGAGACGCACCGCGCATGCGTCATCAAATTTCGAAGCATGGAGGGAAAATCCGATGAAGGCAGCGGCACAACCTCTGCTGCCTCGGTGGTTAATTGACAGAGAGGGGAATTGTGGCTTCAACGGGTCATCCCCATGCTGTGTTTTTGTTCTGCTCAGCAACTAAAACATGTTAATTCACTGTGCTGATTGGAATCACCTGCTTTAGTTTCTGGTCAGAACAAATACACGGCATGACTTGTTGAAGCCACAATTCCCATCTAACTAATACGGCATCTTTGTATCATTACTTAAGATATTCTTTTTTTTAATTAATTCTTTAAAAGGTCAGTGATGATCCAGGTGGGAAAAATCTTTCCTTTTTGTCTAAAAGGTAAGATTCTTTTTGTGGTTTTCTTGTTTATTTTTTTTAGTTCATGTAGAAAATTAATTTTCCCAACACCGCACAAATTAGCACACTGGGTGTCCTTTTTTTGCATGATTTTGTTACATACTGATTACTAATCTGTAGCTTCATCGTTGGAGACTTCTAACATCTGACAAAGCCTACATTGGGAGACTGTGGCGGAGCACTAATCTGAATGGCGACCTGAGTTTCTTGACATATCTTAAAATATCCAATATGTGTCACAGTCTTTTGTTATCAGTGACTTCTGAAGGCTGGTTTTGTCCATATGTAAGCTATTTAAGCATAGGCTGATTTTCTTTTTTCTTTTTACTTTTTTAATTTGATAAGTAGGCCTATACAAAAAATGTATTTACATTTATAAAAGATTTTTTCTTTTATAAAACTGCTGTTCTGCCTTTTATATTTTACATGTTGTCCAATTTGACACTTAGAAATAATTTATGAAGACACGGTTTAATTTCCGGAGTTTATGCTTTTTTTTTTTTTTTTTACTGCATCCAGGCTTTAATAAGAGAGAGAAAGAGGACAAACAGCTGGTGAGCAGACGATTCATCAGCTGTTGTTCTTTAAGATCATTATATACTACTGCAGAAAATCTGAGCCAATCACTAATCAGATTCACTCCGTAAAGCGTTTTATGCAATCCCTGTATTTTCTTGGCAGTTTCTTTATAACTTTCCTGGAAAGCGCTATGTAAACTCATGCTCAGTGTATTTTAATTTAACTGAAAACAGTTGTATTAATTCCAATGAAATGTAGTAGGAATCTGATCCAGTCCACATTCTTTTTTGGAACGTAAGCAAGGCGTGTTTGTGTTTAAACCAAACCAGATAGAGCTGAAAGAGAGAAAACAATAGAATAGGAAAACTTAGTTCATGGGTTGCACAATTACTGTACCTGAAGCGCATTCAGTCAGTCATGTATTCATGAAAAGTTCAAGAACATTTACTGATGATTTTGGAGTTGGTTTCAAGATTAAAAAGCGGCCAAGCAGGCCATGATAGTCAACAATTAGATTTTGGATTAAAATCCAGGGATAAAGTGATAAGATTTAGAAGGTGTGAATTAGTAAAGTATTATCTATTATGAATATTGATGAC
>JAPMNP010725585.1:0-14295 GCA_029874935.1 Atherina boyeri
CACACACACACACACACACACACACACACACACACACACACACACACACACACACACACACACACACAGAAAAGAATAAACAAGTATAGGCAAATTGTAGATTAATACACATATACAAACTCATATACAGGTGCTGAATATTTACAGATACACAAGTATACAAGCACAGGTTTGCATTAAAATGGCACATATCTGCGCTCACATGGATGGATAAACATTGTGTTTAAATCTGCACTCAGAAAGAATTCCCATATGAAATACATGGGGATAACACATAAGGATAAACCTTGTTTCTGTGAATAAATACATAAACAAAGTCAGACACATATAGGTGCACACATACTGTAGGTATGCACATAGATACAAGTATAAACATACATAGAAAAAATATGGAAACATCAAGATAAAAAACAGAACAGATACACACGGTTTTAAACAAATACTGGTGCATTCACACGTGGGTACAAATACATGAGGAAATGCAGGTGGTGATATATACACACACATGTTCATACAATAGTAAACATCATTAGCATAACAAAATCCAATCAGCAGTTTTTTTTCTCCACACCAACAGGAGAAAGGAGAGACGGCGCTCCATTTAGCCGTCCTATTGGCTGACAGGACGTCGCTGCACATCCTGGACTTCCTGGCTCAGAACTGGTCAGTCTGCTGTGAGTTTTTACAACTCAGCGTGTGTTCATGTTCACACCTGCATGTTTACCTGCGTGTTCTTTTTTTTTTTTTTTTCAGCTCCAATGTGGACATGCAAACGTCGTCAGGAAACACGGCGCTGCACTACAGCTGCCTGCACAACAAGAGTGACTGTGTGAAACTGCTGCTAAGAGCCCGAGCCAACATGCACATTAGTAATACGCACACACACAGACACACACACACACTCATACACACACACAGACACACACACACAGACACACACACACAGACACACACACTCGTTCAAGAGATTGCACACTGTACTGTAACCCCGGCTTCGAATTTTCATCTTCAAAAACTAAAATAAGAAAAGGAAGTCCTCACCTCCAATTTTCTTTTCTTGACCACACCATGCCAGATATTCAGGACATTTTTTTTTTTTTTCCAAAGATGATCCTTTTGGATTTTTTCCAAAATGATCTCCATGTGCTCTATGTCTGGAGCATTACTCCAGACATGCACTGCAGAATGAAAGTATGTGGCATCAAGCCAGCATAAAAGCAACACATAGATAAAAACATTGTAAGAAAAGTTAACTATGTATTAAAGTACGCTCAATAAAGCCATCTGGACTTCATCTGGTTAACTGGTTTAATCTTTCATCTGAAAGGCTTCTTCGGTTCTAACCGGTTGGTGGAGAGTTTTGTCTTGTCAGCGTAAAGGAACATTCACACGTTTAGAGAGGTTAAGGTCACATGGTGTTAACCTGACCAATCTGTTGGTCTTTCCAGAAGTTGTCCCATGATAATTGTTTACCTGCATGACCAAAGCAGATTTTATCACAAGGTCCAATGTGTGAAGTATTTTGTGACACTTCCTGTGGGGGGAAGATGATATCTGAGGCCACCTTTGTTCAAAGATGTTTTTTTCCAGTTTAACATAGACTTTTTTCTCCTTGACTCCTTGACTCAACCACCTGTCTTCCCTATCCAAAATGCGTGTATGTACATTACTGTCTTCAAAAGAGTGCCTTTCATCCTTTAGACCCAGATGGACTTCCAAATCTTGACCTGTAGAGCTGGCTCTCCTGTGTTGTGCTGTGCTGAAGACGCCTTTAAGACGAGATATGAAATGTTTTCAAGAACCAAGAAATAGAAATCTAGTTGCCTCTATTCAAGCTTGTACAATTACTGTGGCCTGGATCTCTCAGAATGTACACCAACACAAGAGATCAAATATATCTATTTATGATAAATATCTGATTCTGATCATTTTCATGTTGCCTGTTATGATGATGTCTTTATGATTGATATTATAATGGTTTCTGTTTTGCAGAGAACGAGTTAGGAGAAACCGCATTTGATATGAGCCGCCGGTTGAAGCACAGCCACTGTGAGACGCTGGTGAGATCATTGCTTTTATTTTGGCACCTTAAAGGAAAAGTAGCCTTTTTTACGAGGACCTTATTTATGGCATGAAATACATTCATGAACTCACCCGGACAATTTTGAATCTACTTGAAGGCTATCGGAAGATATTTATATCCAACGCGCTGCCATTGTCGGGGCAACGGCATAATCAGAGACCCTTTCTCATGTAGTGTCGTCATCGTAACCGGTTTGTGTCTCTATATCTATGGTTTCGGAAGAGTACAAAGCCGTTCTGAGAGTACAGAGGGATAGTACAACAACTAATAACTAAACACTGGTGAAGTGAAGGCATTTTGTGGCAGATAATGTTTTATTAGAGGCTGAAATGTCGTTGCTCCGACCACTTCCATTGAATTGATATGTACGCCAGCGTGATGGATCTAAATATCTCCCCATAGACTTCAAGTTACTCCAGAAATGTCTGTGTGAGTTTATGAACGTATTTAGTGCTATAAATAAGGTCCAGGTAAAAAAAAACCTGGTTCTTTTCCTTTAAAGAAACTCAGACAACTTGACTGCTGAGTGACAGAATACAAGGCTGTTCAGCTGTAAATAAAAAAGTAATTTCAAATAAAGGCATTCAAGAAACTAGAATAGTCGGAAATTACTAATTTAATTGTCGAAAAGCTTTAACTAATCAAGTTAGAAAATATCACAGTGGATAAATGCAAGAATTGAATTAAAGGATTTAGATTAAATTGGTTTTTGTTTTCTTCTATTTTTAAATGAATATGTAGCTGCAGCAGGCTCAGTCCAACCAGTTTGACCATCATGTCCATGTGGAATACGAGTGGAGGCTTCGTCATGATGATCTGTATGATAGTGACGATGACTTCGATGACAAGGTAACCTTGGCACCTAAGTGCCTGCTAAATAAAATTGTTTCATTTTTCTTTTGTTTCATCAGGACTAACCATCAACATTTAGCTGCCACACCACATCTCTGCTCTGACGTCACCTTTCTTCTGTTTTCTGACTTAAAATTAAGATTCTCGATTAATATGCTGGAAATGTTGTAGAAAGTGCCCAGCATTGTCACTGCAAAAGATTTGTTCTCTTCATTTCTATTCATATTTTGCTTCTGAAAAAATCTCATTACTGGCTGAATGAATTGAGCTAGTCATCTGACGTTCAAGTTTTAGATTTGAATTAACCACATAACCTTGATTACTATCAAGACAATTATTCTTTTTAAGGGATATGGACTAGCCTTCATTTACTCTTTTTTTATTCTTATAATTTTGTTTTTGTCTCTGAATTTTAGTAGGCTCTTGTAGATTTTAAGACCCCATGAAGTCATATTTAATGTTTGAATATTTATATAAGTTCTGTCTATCAGTCTGCAGGCATATATCATGTTTAAGTTGATCTACTCATAAATTTGCAAGCAACACAATTTCTCCTTGATCCACATGAATAGCGCTTAGCCACTCAGTTGATCCTTATAAGTGTCTTTGCTGACCCCATAATTATCAGTACAGCTGTGTTGATATGTAAAAGAAGAGTTAAAGATGCTTCAGAATGTTAGATTTCAATCAAATAAAAGAAACAATGCTTTTTCTTTTACCTATCAAGACGACATTAATAGTCAAGCTTTTCATTGGATTTACTTTTGTCAAAAGTTGCTATAGTGAACAACAAAAAATAAATGTTCTGTAGGTCAGTAAGTGGAGCGGTCATCAGCCCGTCAGATTGCTGTGGTTTGATCGCCAGCTTCTCCAGTCTATTTGTAAAAATCTTCAAAACACTGACCACCACTGCATCTCTTTTAATTAGTGAGACAGGCTAAAATCTGACAAAGGATGTTTCTCTTGTGTGAATTAAAAAAGTTATTGGACATAAGAAAATTACTAATATTGTTTATATAGTGGTAAAAAACCCCACTTTAAAAAAAAAAAGAACACATAATCTACATTCAAAGTTTTTTTCTTTTCCATGTACTAAACGTGTGGGCCAGTATTGCTGAGATAAAGGTGTGGGTTGGGGCAAATATGGGGTGTAAATATAAATGTTAGTTACTTTTGGAGTTAATAATTTCTTGAAAATTCAAACAAATGATTATTATAAGCAGTGGTTCTGTAAATATGCAGAGGTACACAGCACTACGCTGGCTTTTTCACAGAGAATTTAGACCATTTATCGCAACAGTTTATTGATATGACTCTAACCGTCGAACTTCCATCCCCTGTTTCAGAACGGTCCAGTGAAGAAGGAGCGCTCTACGTCCTCATCATCTTCTGCGTTCACTCCTTCCTTCTCCTTCTCATCCCGTCCTTTCAACTTCAATCAGTCCTCATCCTCATCTGCCGCCCCACCCTCCTCCGGGGCACCAGGTGGGGGTCTTCTCAGTGTGGGGAGGAGGCTGGCCATGGCCATGGAGCTTCACAGCCGTCCATCTGGCTCTGCCCCCAGCCCTCCTCCTCCTCCCCCATCCTCCCCTGCTCCACCTCTGCCTCCACGAGTCAAAGGTGAGCTCATATGATGATTGTAAGACCAAATTATCTATCAGCTTTTGGTTTTTGTCTTTCCTGCTCATCATCAATCCTGCCAGTCATTAAAAAGAGAGACAATATGTTAGTTTCCATATAATTGCTTTTTGCTCTGCATGAGAGAGATACTTTTCTTGTAATAACTAATTAACAATCACAGAGAAAAGGTTTTTTTTCCTCTCATGGTTATCAGACACTGGCTCCCCTGCCAGCACGCACAGACAGCATCATGTTGGTAATTTATATTACCAATTATTTATGTCCTGATGTTATTAGCAGTTAGCTTTATCTTTAGGAGGCAGTTCATGTTTTTAGTTAGTGTTAACATGAATTAGAATAAAACAGGAAAAACAGGAACTTAGTCAAAACCTCTTACATGTTTCCAGTCTGAAATTAGAAATAATTACTCATTTAACGCTCTCTTCCAGCTCCCAGTGTCCCTCCTCCTCCTCCTCCTGCTGGAGGAGATGGAGTGAAGGAAGAAGAGGAGGAAGAGGGTGAGGTTTTCTTTCCCATGACAGGAAACAGAAAGACCCCTCCCCCTCCCATTGCCATCAGACACAAGAGGACCTGCTCCGAGTCTAATAAGCATGGTAATATCTGAGAGACATGCTGCAATTAATCTGTCAAAGTACTCTGTTATTAACTCTGCATGTGTGCGTGTGTAGATTTTGGGTTGCCAACCAGCCCAAGGATCTACAGCGGTCCAGACTCCTCCTTTAAGAAGTGTGTGTGAGTATCTCAGTCATAATCACACACCATTTCAGCAAAAACACATACTATGTAAAGCTAAACACATAACCTCCCATTTCTTGACTTCAACGTTGTGGGCTTTGTATTTCTATACAAAGTCCGTAAACTACATGTTATGAAGCCTTTTTTTATCTACTCGAGATTGTGGTTTCTGCTAGAAGCCTGAGAACATGTTTGCAATTTTTGCCACAAAGATAACATAATCAGCATCCAGACATATGTGAAAGGTCAGATAAACACAGAAACATCACATAATGGGATTTTTATGCACTGCGGGAGGAAAGTTTGAATGTGAACAGAAGTGAGGGGTAGTTTAGATGCTTAAATGGTAGAATAAATGAATACATGGATCGATGAACCAATACAGTACAATCCAGAATTTGATTTATTCAATCAAACAATCTTTGCTCATTTTGATGAAAAAAATGTTTAAAAATGCTTACCTTAATTACATTGCTGAAGTTTTACTTTTAGTATTCTTTTAAATGATCATAAAAGTGACTATAACCCATGTTTGTAGTTTTTTTTTTCTTTCTCTTTAGCTAAGAGTTGGGTTCTGACTTAACTTAATCATAGTCAAAGAAATTTGATGCAATATATGAATATTTCTACATGGTGAAAATGTCTTTCAAAGTGTTTGGTATAAACAATTCAACTGTGGATATATACAGGAGTTAAAGAGGAGATTAAAGTCCGGAGGTTTGTTCTTATAAATACAGCATGAAGCTGACCTGAAACCACACTGACCTCTACTGGTGAGACACTAAATTACAGGTTAAAGAGTTCAGAGAGTAAAACTGACTCTATCTCCCTCTCTATGTCTGTCTGTGCGTGTGTCTCTCCAGTCCAGCTTCTCCTCTCAGCTCGCTGACTGAACGACCAGACAAAGGTACTTTCTGTCCAGAAACATCCTCTGGCATCTGTAGAAACTATCTCCTCAGCATGTGATAAATATTACCTGTCAGGGAAAGAAAACACTCTTTAAACACCGAGCGATGAAATGACAGGAAAGAAGCAGAAAAAAATCTGATCAGAAATTGTGGTTTCGACCCAGATTATGATTATGTAAGGATTAGGAGACATATCTATCGTCTGCAGATTTTGTCCCTAATCAGTTCCCTGTCTTTAATTTTATTAACATGCCAAAGTTGTGATACTTTACGCATCTTTGATGTTGGATATGAAGTTGTTTGGTCTTTGAAAACTGTGAATTGGTTAGCTTTTGGGTTTAATCCACAGGAAATGTTTTAACTTTTTATTTTCAGTTGTTTATACTGAATCATTTTTGTATTTTTAAAGGGACATTGTGTTACATTCTGTGTTGTTTACTGTCCAAAATCAAATGTCTGCATTTATAAATGTGTTATCATTGGTGTATTATGACCGCCACTATTATCTGACACATTCTCCTAAGTGAAGAATTTTAGATTTGTTTACACATAGGACGGGTCAGCCGGTAGGGAAGCGCCATGACAGTCGGCCATCTTGAATCTACAAGTGGCTGAGCAGAACAAATACACAGCATGGAGACGACTTGTTGAAGACACAATTCCATCTCTGTTGGATAGAGTCAACAACACCATAGGGAACTTGGATGTTTTGTTATTATTATTGTTGTTTTGAGCATACAGGAGAAAAAATAAGAAATGGTCCAAGTTTGATGGTTAAAAATGACCTAAAATACCCTGCTACCTTTTATTTAAAAAATGTAATGACTCCCACATCCCATCTGATAACTTAAATGTATTTATAATGATTTGTCTTTGAGATTTTCGACGAGCTGAAAGTGACAGTAGCTCCTCCTACTTGCTGTATCCAGCCAGTAAAGCTCCACCCAATGGATCTCCCACTAATCACCGCTCTCAGAGCTTTGAGAGTGACAGCAGAGGTCCCGCCCCCCAGCCACTTCCTCGCAGATCATTGGTGAGATTTTCAACTCCGAAGCAAACAACGAACTTTAGCGAAAGAATGTGACACAACTCACGCAACACGTCTGAGAAGATATAGCTTATTCAAATGTAGAGATGATATGCAGCTATGATACTTAGTATACAAGTAAAGAGTAAGTGAGAAGAAGTAAATTGAAAGTAGTGAAATGTACCATGTAGTACACGGTAAAAGAAAAACTAAAAAGTATCAACCATGCTAAATAATATGGTGAATTTCCTTTTTAAAATACTTTATTTAATATTAATGATCATGTTGATAATAATATTTCACCCTTAAGTTTAGTGTAATTATTGTGTCCATCAGCCTCGGGGGTCTGCTAGTCGGAGGGCTCAGGCGCTGTATGACTGCCAGGCCGACCACCATGATGAGCTGAGCTTCTCTGAGGGCCAGATGTTAGTGGTCCTGGGACAAGAGGACAGTGATTGGTGGGTACGTATCATCATCCTGAACTTTTATTGGTATTCCAGCTGATGGGATGTAAACATATTCACAAATATTTGAGGATTAAGCCACTGACTTAATTACAAACATTTACCTATCTTTGAGTATTTTGATTAATAATAAAGAAATGTATTGCTGTGTTAACTTGGCATTTCATCAAGGAATAAGAGAAGCAGTCTGCATTCAGTATAAAGCAGAACTGTAATTAGGTTGTAGATATTTCTGCAGTAAGAAATATTAATTTAGATGTGTGTTAATTCTTCCTGTGTGCAGCATGGTTACATAGAGGATGAACCGGACCACAGAGGCTTGTTTCCGTCCTCCTTCGTCCAGTTACTCTCTGACTGATGCCTGGACCAGACCAGGAACCAACATGACCTTAGGTCAGCACAAATCCACATCACATCCATGCCTGTGGAGCCAGAACCTGGACTTCAGGAGAACCAGATCAAAGGACAACACCTGATCTCAGTGAAGGTTTCAGACTTTCTGGTCTTATTTGGTCTGACTCCAGCTCCCAGGATCAGACGGTGCACCTCTGGCATTCTACAGGTTCATGTGATCATGGTCCAGCCAACGTTGTCACAGCAACCGGTGTTCTTCATGCCTTCCGTTACCATGGAAACATTATGGATGACCTTTGAGCAAAGGCTCAAGGCTACATATTATCTTTATGTGGTTTTGGGCCAGGTAATGTTGTCACGGAGACGGCCTCACACAAACATATCAGCTACTGTAAGACTGAAGGCTTATATTTCCATTTCCATTGCCTTTGTCTGTTTATTTCAAATGAAAAATAATACTGAAATAAGCACACAGAAAGTCAGCTCAAGTTACAGTCCTCCAGTGGGCTTTTTGAAGATTAAACACTTTTTTCATTCTATTATATTTTATTTATTTATTTCTAATTTATTCCATGGAATACATTACCAGGAAATGCCAATGCATTTCAAGCTCATCCTTCAAGGCATCCTAGGATACTGAAGACCAAAGTTCTACATTCAGGTAAAAAAAATGTTTTCGGAAAAGGATGGACATAAAAACGGACCCAGACTGGACTTCAGACGAGGTGAAGCCTGAGATGAGACACATCTGATGCTTTCAGCTGCCTTTGTGTCCCAACGTATCACAACACTTCAGTGGGTAAGCACAGCAGCATGTTGCTGCCTCTACCAATAATAATTCATTTACAGTGTCTTTTTATATATCAAGATATTCCTTCATGTTAAGATATTTCTCTCATCAACACATAAACGTAGCACAAAAAGTAAGAAAATGAGTGTTTGGACGATTATTTTTATTTTTTACCATTGGAAAGCCTGTTTATTTCCCTTTTAAACAGTGCCACATTCATAAGGAAAACACATTTGTGGGATGAGCAGCCTGCTATGTACACAGGTGACCTGTTTAGGATTTTACTCTGCCTCTGGCCTAACGCTATCTCCAAATTTAATGCCAAGTTCCTTAAAACAGGGATTTCCAGGCTCCATTGCTCAGCCTGTAAATTTATTTTAATTTTAAAAATGCCAATTTAAAAAGGGAAATAAACAGGCTTTCAAATGGCATACGTTTTATTGCCGGATGGCATCGTTACAACACAGAAATACAAACACACATATTAATACTTTTAATTTAAAACAACAAGAACGGATTGTAAAGGATTGTAAATTATTCTCAGGTAAACTTATTCTGAAGAAAGTTTACCCACATGAAAGTGAATCCAATGAAAAGTATTCCGAGTAAAAGTTGTCTTTTTATATTTTTTAAAAGATGTTGATTGGTGTTCAGGGCAGCATGTATGAAGTATTATTTCCTGAAGTTCAACATTTGTTTCCATGTCTGTAACTTTCTTGCACAACTGATTTGAAGTTATAATTATTGATATTGTTAAAATGAAATTAACAGATAAAAAATCACAGCGGGTGTCCAAAGACCTTATGTTGCAATGTGAACCATCACAAATGAAAACTTCAAATACATTGGCGTGTAGCTGCAGAGGTGGTGCCTGACAGAAAACAGGTTTAAGTTCTTAGATTGATATATTAAGACCATAAGCCTTTAAAACAGGGGTGCCCAGCTCCCGTCCTTGAGGGCCGCAATCCTGCAGGTTTTAGACGTCTCCCTCATCCGAATTAAATGGCTCACCTCAACAGCTTGTCATGTTTTACCCAAGCATGTTGACCAATCCATCAATCTGATTTGGGTGCTGCAGCAGGAAACATCCAAATCCTGAAGGACAGCAGCCTTTAAGGACTGATTTTGGACACCCATACCTTAAACAATGCTTATTAATAAGTTTTAACTACATCAAACACATTTGTGGTTGTATTTTGATATTTATAAGAACAACAAAAAAAACCTTGACAGTTCAATTATACAGTAAACAGGTGTGTATTGACTTTTGTTAGAGCCTAAAATTTGATCAAATGTGATTAACAGAAAATTTTAAATATCACATCATAACACTGTTTTTGTTTATGGTTGCAGAAAATGCATGGCCGTATGATTTACCCATGTAATACTTCCCATCAGAACTTTTACCAGCTTCCTTTCGATTGTTTCAATGTTTACCTTCTGAGTGTCTTCAGCTTTTCTAAAAAAGGAAAGCACAAGTCATGATTTATGTTTAAAATTCTTTATTTCATTCAAAGTGACAGTGGCGGGTTCATGTCATTTTCTGTGGATTTAGTTAAAATATCAAAGTGCTCCTGTCTGTTTGGCATCTACACACGAACTGATGAGCGAGTTAAAGTGACAGTTTTATCATAGTCACTGTTGAAACATGATGAGCTGCATTAAAGCTGAACAAACATCATACATAGATAAGTGTCACACAAACAATGTATCTGCTCTGAATGTCTAGATCACATACAGAAGGCATTAAAAATGATTAGAAGCAGCTGATTGGTTCATATTAATCTGCACTTTCCTGCATCCCTGATGTACATACACTTGACATTCCCAGACTGCAGGGAATTTGATGATGAGCACAACTTTGGATTTAAAGTCACAACAAATAATTTCTTTTTAAGTGTGAAAAAGAAAAGCCGTTTACAAACAACTAAGCCTGTCAAGTGTAAAAGCTTGCATGCAGATGTTAAATCCAGCTCAGGACTCAGCAGGGCTGTTGCACTGTCATTAAATAGCTGAAACCAGGTTTATGGCACACACAAATAGTAGTCTGGATCATTTCCCGTTTTACTGGCAGGAGCTTCAGAGTTTTCCAGAACAAAGTAAAGTGTTAAAAGTGGATGAAACATAAAGAAAAAAAAAGAAACACCAGCAGATGTTTCTTATTAAACTAAGGCCTCTGGCAACACACCAATTGAATTCAAGAAACCATGTGACTTGTTTCACAGTTAGCCAAACTAACGACAGAGCAACAGCCTTCAGATGAATATCCAGCACTTATGATCATTCTTATGTGAGATCTTAGTCTGCTTCAAACAAAGAGTTCACTGAAATGTTCTTTTCAAACTTATTCAAAAAAAAAAAAATGGTACATCTGACCATTTATTTCAACTTTTTGAAATTTCTGGTGCAGCTATCGCATCCTCTACACAGTGATCAGCCAGATGTGTGGAGATGTGAATTTCTCTCAAAGGAAACAACCCTTTTCTGTATAAGAACAAGGAAGTAACTTTGCATCTCCATTAGTCACGGTGTTGATCACAGAGATATTTAAATAAATAAAAAAAAGAAAAAAAAGGTTGTTTGAAGCAGATGGGCCTCTCACAGAGTGTCAGTCTCGGGACAGTTTCACACAGGTATGTTGGTTTGAATCTGAAAACTATTTGCTAAAATTTGGTTGCAACATTAACAGATGTTTTTCCTGATTTAAGACCCATGTTAGCCTCAGCTCAGGATGATCAGATGTGTTGTAATCAAACCGAATTATCATCCTTCCCAAGCATCTTTTATGAGAGCTAATGTTTCTGTTGTGCAATATCTCAAGTGTCACTTTTGTTTACAAAAGCAAGTTACAATAAAAAGTTAAAAGCAAGTAGGCCAGCACTGAAGGGCATTGAACAAACTCGTGTGAAAATGTCCCAAAACTGCTCGTAATGTAAACCGAGACACAAACATTCAGATCACTGTAATTGACAATCAGCAAGTTTTTTTTTTTTNGTGCAGGTGTGACAGCTTTCATGGCCCCCTGCTGAAATGGTCAGTCTCTCTCTCATTTGTGGTTAGTTTTGGTTGAACTTAACCACCATGCTACATTTTCCACCGATGTGTGGTGCTCACACACTGGTCATGTTTACGGATTGCTGGACTTGTCCATGTAAAGTTTTAATAAATCTTCCAAGCTGTATTTGTCTCCTTCATGTTTGTCTCTTCCATCAGCTGAGATGTGATTCAGAGGATTAAATGATGTTTGCATATGTTGTTCAACTGTCTTCAGTTTCAGGCTTTTACCTGCAACTGGTCTCTAATCATCTGAATCAAACAAAAAGTCTATGAATGTGACTTTTTTTTGCAGCAAGATGCAGCAAACCTGTTGCCATGGCTGCAAAAATCCATAATTGTGACATCTGTTGGGTTCCATGATAGTTGATAAGAAAACATTAAATTACAAAATGTCTCTTAAAAAAAAAAAAAATAAAATCCTGTTTTGGGTAAAAACAGCTGAATTTCTGCAGACAAAAATGCTCTTCCCACTCTCTGCTTCCATATCCATATATGGTTGAGTCAGAGTATAAAATCAATTTATGCTCAGAAAACTTTTATCCTGATCCCGACTGCCGTCAGGATCCTCTAGCTCAGGACGGCTTGTGTAAAGATTCAAATTACAGGAAAGAGATGTATTATAAATGATAGAAAATATAAGAAGTCTCATGTGGTTGGAAAGCAAAAGCAACAGTAAGACTGCATCCCACCATTTTCTCCTCAAGACAAAGTGCTTTTACTAAAAAATAAAGAGGTTATCCTTGTATAATAGCTATAAACTCCAATAATAAAAAAAAAAGGATACAAAAAGTCTGTGGTTGTTTCTTGCTCAGAGCAAAACTTATTGTGGTCAATCCCTTCAGTTGCAGGCGGCAGGACGGTCAGTGGAGGGTCCCCATAACAGACTGACTCTAAGCTGAACTGAATCTTATATAAAACCAGCCCAGGGAACATAACTGGTCGCTGCCTAATAGACGGGCGCAGCGTTTAGCTATTCAACCTTCCACAGTTGTGTCCACAGGCATCTAAAAAATGTCCACACGAAGACGCATCCTCAATCCAGCATGTCTGGATGCTTGACTCAAGGCAAATGTGGCATTTGATAAAAGACAAAATCTTGAAGAATGACTACTGTCCAATTCTCTATCCAAAATCTTTAAAAAAAAAAGATAAAAAAATACAGACCAGAGCTGGCTCAGATTTGATTGTTCAGTGCCAGAGGACAGACAAATGACCCAGCTGGAGGTCAGCTGAGTAGTATATGCCAGTCTGTTAGCTGGTCTCTGGGACTATTTGCTGGTTTATTGGTAAGTCAGTCTGTCGGAAGTCACACATCAGACAGCAGGTCTTAAAGTCTGTCGGTAGTTCAGACTATAGATCCTTCAGTCATCAGGTGAGTGGTCGTGTCACAGGTGCAGACTTATTTTGCCTTCTTTGGCGAGCTGGCGAATCACTTCTGTCTCAAAGTCGGCACTATGGACTCCGGTCTTCCTGAAGGCTCCGGCATAGCGGTTCTCTTCCCAATAGTGATGCCAGTTCCCCTGCTGGTCAGCACCATAACCAAACACAGACACCTGAACACAGACAAAAATAAAAAATAAGAAGATTACAGCTCGTCACAAAAAGCAATTAAAAACCATGTAACGAGCAAAGAAGCCCAGGTGAACAGCTGGATTGGGCAATCCCATGATTTTCAGATATATGTCATAAAAGCAGATCTTTGTGCACTGATTCTTGTCTAGTCCAAAGTGGGGCAAGGCTAAAGGAGCAACAACAGTGCCACAGAAATTAAAAACAGCACACATCTCACCGTCCCATACATTTCTATAAATATGAGTTTGTGAAACCTGTGACATAGAGAGGTTATAGAAATATGTGCAAAGCTCAAGAGAAACCACAGAGCTGTGAAAGATAGTGGTAGCTAGCGTTAGCATGCACCAACAGTGGGAAAAAGCAAACTAACTAAATTCAGTTAAATACAGTGGCATAAGAGCATGGTGCATCTACAGAGCTGAGGTTAAGAGTGGATAGAAGATAAGAATTTCCTCCTACCTGATCACAGGTGTGCAGAGCAAAGATGATGGCTAGCATGCCAGTGGACGGATAGCGGCCATGACGCTCAGTCCAACGATCATGAACATACTTAAAAAATACTGGATTCACCACCAGGACCTGAACACACACACACACATACACACAGACATACATACAGAGGGGTTACCATGGTTCCCAATAGTTATTCATAAAAATAGGTTATATCTTAGAAGAGTCAAAACAATCGGATAGAAATACATAGGACGTGTAGACCTACTAACAGTAAGTGAATTCATTGTGTCATTTGAGGTCACTATGTCTTTTAGTCTAAATGTCCCAATTTTGCCTTACATTTTTAAAATAATCTACTA
>JAPMNP010725586.1:0-10451 GCA_029874935.1 Atherina boyeri
AGGCTTGAGCTTCAGTGCAGGGCCCTCCCGGGGTTGGGAGGGGGAGAGCAATGCCCAGGACTGTACATAGGTAGGAGCACAGGTTGGAAAAATGGGGAAAAAAAACCTGGGATAAAAACATTAAATAAAAAAAAAGAAAAGAAAAAGATTAATAGATGCATATAAGACCTGGAGCAAAGCAAAGCCCAGCCCAAGAAAAAAAACAATTAAAATGCATCTAAATATGATTTCTTATTGCATTGAATGACCTCAAGCTGTATATGTGAGGAAATTCAATTCATGCATAACAAAAAATGTTTGTTTTCCATTTGAACATTTTCTGTCCCGATGTTGAGCTTTAGATATTGTGCATTATTAACCAGTGTTTATTTTCAATTTCTAATCAATAAGTGCACATTGACAGTGTATTAGTGATTCATACCAACATTTGCTGAACATACAGACATAATTAAGTTTGTTTTCCATCTTATGCACACTTCCATATATTAAGGAGGATGGATTGAGATCAATGCAGCTCGTCGATAACCCACCAGGCTGTGTAAATTTTAGGATGCTTAATCTGAATCCATTCTTGTTGCCACTGGCTTCATCTGACAGCCACAAACCGCCTTTTCAACTCTCCACTTTTCATTTTACTGAAGTGATTTACACTCCTTAATCGAGGAAAGCACTGGCTCAGAAAATACATGAACAGTCTTACATGAGCTGGATGTGCAGTGGAGTCAAACAACCCCGAGGAACTCAATGAAATGAGGACTCCATCCCAGGAAACGGCTGACTTTAATTACTTCTTAAATTAAAATGTCGTTTAACATAAGCTTATCTGATGGTTAAAGCGGGTTTGAACCTTTAAATAATCCAGCTGGAGACAGACGTGATATGAGAGCTGTTTTCAAGCTGGTACCCTGGAGCTGCACAACTGCCTTGTTAATACACCGTAAAAGACTGTTATTAACTTATTGAGTTACCTCTTGCAGTCTACATTTTGATGTGAGGCGTTTATTTAATTAGGCTGAAATAGGTTTCAAAGCTTCTTCTTTTGGTGGGGAAGACAAAGTGCTCTACACTATAGGGGTAAAAATAAATGCAAAAGTATGTCATAACACTCATTTAGTCATTTAGTCATTTTAGTCCTCAATACATGAGGTTTTTTTTTAATACACCTAGTCCCTGACCCGTTTTAATGGCATACTGACATTTATTATGCACATTCCTGGTGTCGTCATGGGGCATCATATGACGGATAAGTTTTGCTTTATAGCCCTGTGCCACACACCAGTAACAGGATTATTATCATACTAGCCTTTTTGTACGCAATCCATAGCTGATTCAGCAAAGAAACACAAAAGGGCTTGACTGGAAGAAGCCAGGAACAAAACAAAAAAAAAAATTAACATGATTTGTTGTTTGATATACACATTTGAACAATTTATTCAAACAATATATAAAATTGACAAAATGTGACAAATTACAAATATTAGAATATCCCATTTGAAGTTTATTATCAACTTATTTAGGTTTTGATATGTGCCAAAGGTATGCCACACAGCTGCATACCTTCAAATCTTACCAACTATGATTGAATATTTTACTGTGGGTGAGAGAGGAAAATGTTTCTTGCAGACAACGTGCAGACCCAGGAGTTTCTTTTGTAGGTAAAACCTAGATTTTGTTATTTATTCCCTTGGTATCCTCTCCCTTGATTCTATGTCTTTGTCTTTGAGTGGCTGTTTTCATGTAGGGCATATGGATACATTAAACATATCCAATCCATTCAACTTTTTAAATCTTTCATCTTTTTATTTTTATTTCTTATTCCAAGTGATGTGAAAAAATGCTTTCCCCCACCTACAGAAATTCAAGAACAGATGTGAATCAAAGTCATACAAAGCCATTTCTAAGGCTTTGGGACTCAGTGAACCACAGTGAGAGCCATTATCCATAAATGGAGAAAAATCGGAACAGTAGGGAATCATCCCATGACTGGCCGGCCTTACAAAATGACTTGTGGTCAGTGTTCATGACTAAACTATATGAAAGAGACTGGGCAAAAATGGCATCCATGGGAGAGGTCCAAGATGAAACCCACAGCTGACCAAAAAGAACACAAAGGCATGTTCAACATTTGCCTGTAAACAACTTGGTGATCCCCAAGACTTTTGGGGAAAATATTCTGTGGACTGACGAAACAAAGGTTGAACTATTTGGAAGTTTGTGTGTTGAGTCTGGTATAGAATAGCATTTCAGAAAACAAACCTGATGCAAACAATCTAATATGGTTGAGATGGTATGATGGTCTGGGGATGCTTTGCAGCTTCAGGACCTGGCTGACTTGCCATGATTTAGGCATGCTAGAGGAGAGGAAGCACACTGTGCATATTCAAGTTAAAAACGTGACATTTGGCAAAAAGGGGGAAAAAAGAAAGAAAGTTAATGTCTGCTTTAATTACTGTTAAGCTACAGAGGCTGTGAATATTCTGTTTCGTTAGTCCAGAAAAAACTCATGTTGAATCCTGGTGTTTCCTGTGTTAATTATTTAATTAAAGAATTGAAACTAAATGTGTTGCCCTCACCACTCCTATTTTTGAATCAGTGATATACATCTGTCAACCTTCAGCATTGCACTTTTGCCACCTCATCCAGAAGCTGCAGCCATTTATGTGTAACGTTGGGCCAGTTTACACCTGCCCTTCCGATGTGCTAAATATAGCCGCAAAGACAGCCACCGCAATCAGTTTCACATTTGATAAAGCGCATTGCGTTGGTAAAGTTGATTTATTTGCATATTCTTCTCCCAATATTTTGCGCATTCTGGCAGATACACCCATATAGCATATTCATCAAAGGCAAATTTGCTGAATGGATTGTGGGTATTACTTTGTCCGTTTAACAGGCGCAATCCTCTTTCGCCCTGTTAGTAAATCAACTGCAACTGGTTTTCTGTGAGTGCAATCAAGTTTGTGCACATTTAAACGTGCAGACCTGTAAGAAATTAGGTGTCTAATTTATAAAGAAAATAAAAATAAATAAAGTCATCTGTAATGGGGCAAACACTTTTTCTTACAGCTGTATTTTTCCCCCAATCTCTCCTCTTGAATATTAGAGTTCCAACGCTCAAGGCCAAACGGGACAAAAACAAGCTACCTCATTTCATGTTTTTAGATGTTTTCAGAAGGTCACAATTGTTATTTTGATGTGTAGAGAGAGTGTAATGATTTGCTTCCTCGGGGAAGAAGTCTGTTCAAATGTCTTGACAAAAAAAAATAGTCTATTCGGGTCGAAGACACACTGAATTACCTCTTAATAATAGCACCTACGAAGGCATCTTTAGGAAGTATGGAACGCCACTGAAACAAGACTGTCAACATTTTTAGATACACATGTCAAAAACACATCTTACCTGGAGAGTAAATAATGTCAGGAAACAATTTGGGTGTTTGAATTATTCGGTGACATCCAAACCCCTGGAGAACTGTCTGTTTGCTGCAATGTAGCAAAACAACATCCTGAACAGAGAAATTGGTCGGATTAAATCCTGAAGCTGAGAGCAGAGAAGCTTAAAGCAGAAACCAGCTATATTAGACTGAAAATTTATAAAAAAAAATATGTAAAAAAAATTATACATTAATTATTGAAGCCTTTGTTGTAAGTAAATCAAACGTTTTAGGGGAAAAAGACAAGCTTTTCAATAGCTTATTCCTTCATTTAAAGGACAAGTACCATTTTNAGCTGGACCTTATTTATAGCATGAAATGCGTTCCTAAACTCACTCGGACAATTTTGGAGTTACTTGAAGTCTATCGGGAGATATTTAGATCCATCGTGCTGGTGTATATATTCATTCAGTGGAAGTGGTCAGGGCAACGCCTTTTCAGTCTATAAAGAGGACATTATCTACCACAAAATGCCTTAATTTCATCAGTGTTTAGTTATTAGTTGCTGTACTATCCCTCTGTGCCTTCAGAGTGGCTTTGTTGTCATCCCAAACCATAGATAAAGAGACACAAACCGTTTACGACAGCGATACTACATAAGAAAGTGCTTCTGATTATACCGTTGCCCCGACAAATCTAAATATCTCCTGATAGACTTCAAGTAACTCCAAAATTGTCCAGCTGAGTTTATGAACATATTTTATGCTATAAATAAGGTCCTGTTTAAAAACGTTTTTCCTTTAACTTTTATGTTTTTTTTAAGTTTTGAGGTCAAAGATTCATTTGCCAGTTTGCATAAGAACTGTTCACAGGGGATGCATGTTGAGCAGTGTATTTTGGACAAGTCGACCCAATAAAAGTACATGCATTGTCACTTGATGTCAACATCAACCTTTACCAGCGGCTGGATTCACTGCCATTGAACTGGCACCACCAGCTGGCATCAACATTTTTGTTCACATCTGATTGAGGCCTAAACATAGGAACACAGTGGGAGCCCTCAATTATAAACACGCTCAAACATGTGCAGACGTGTGCACATTTTTTATTAATTTAATAATATTTTAAGTGTTTTTTGTTGTTTTTTCTTTTTTATTGTTTGTTTGTGTGCAAACAGGCAGCGGCGGGGAATATCATCAACATGTTGTGGCAGCTGATGGAAAATGGTTTGGAGGAGCTTAAACTATTACAGACGGTCCTGGTCCTGCTAACCACCAACACAGTTGTTCATGATGAAGTACTTTCTAAGGTACGAGGCCAACAGAATCATATTGCACTGATTTTTTATTAATTTAATTTTATCTATATCTGTTATAAACTTTTCAGATATCCATACTTCTCAGTTTTCCTTCCTCAGCGAGTCGTCTCCTGTCTATAATTAAACTGTTCAAATTTATTTTACTCAACATTTCACATTTGTGCAGCATTTAAACCTGGCAACAGTTTGAATTTATATTTACTGTGAATTGAATTGTATGCACATCCATACATATGTTTTGGATATTTGTGTTTACACATATATGTTTTGTTGTTACACAGGCCATTGTTTTGTGTTTCCGCCTCCACTTCACCAAGGACAACATCACCAACAACACAGCGGCTGCCACCGTCAGACAAGTTGTCACTGTGGTGTTTGAGAGGATGGTTGCTGAGGATGAGCGTTTCAAAGGTTAGACGAAATACAACATTTGAAGAGATAAAGAAGGAGAGTGCATTTAAGGATAAAAGTTTAGTGTTGTTAAACTGACTGGCAATACTTGCAGAGAAAAGATGAAGTTTGATACTGAAACAGGATATCAAAACATAAAAAAACCTCTACTATTAAGCTGTTGCTGCATTGCTAAATACATCTGCTTTCTGTTTAACCTAAAGGCATTGTGGAGCAGCCTCCTCCTGTTCAGGGAAACACAAACCGGCGGTCAGTTAGTACTCTGAGACCCAGCGCCAAGGATGCGTACATGCTGTTTCAGGTATGTCCACCAGGGGGCAGAATCCCTCCACTGAGCTCTTTGAACCAATTCAGAAAGCCTGAGTGAAAACTTTGGACAAAGTTAGTTTTCTAACATTGCTCACTTTACCATCATTTATTGACTGAATAATAATTTTTAAAAAAGTATCAGTTACTCATTACCTTGATTTTCAAAAGATTAGAATATTATATGTGATTCAATGTTTGCTTGTCTTCAAGTCCCCTCTTGTCATTCCATAACACTGCAGTGTTGTGTGATGATCTTATCCTCCCAGCAGAGCTCAGTGAATGCATTGTTTTAGCCTCTGTGATGTGAGCAGGACACAGCATTCTATTGTCCTGAATGTTGTGCTTTTTTCTGCAGGACTTGTGCCAGTTGGTGAATGCTGATGCCCCCTACTGGCTGGTGGGGATGACAGAGATGACCCGTACATTTGGTCTTGAGCTGCTTGAGTCAGTTCTCAATGATTTCCCTGGTGTATTTCTACAGGTACGCACATTCTTACTGTATAATAGTTTATGTTAAAGGGCTTGTTAAGCACCTCAGTCCTGGGGTATTGCATCTTGGTATTGCCACACTTGATTTTACTCCTTAATGCTCTTGTTTCTCACTCTCCATTTGCCACCCAGCACCAGGAGTTCAGTTTCCTGCTGAAAGAAAGGGTGTGTCCTCTTGTCATCAAGCTCTTCTCGCCCAACATCAAATTCCGACAGGGCAGCAGTAGCGCCGCCTCACCAGCACCCGTAGAGAAACCGTACTTTCCCATCTGCATGAGGTTACTGCGAGTGGTTTCAGTCCTCATTAAGCACTTCTACAGCTTATTGGTAAGAGGCCAATCTGCAGTTATGGTCGACTGGCCAAACTGCTGCCTGATAGATTATTTATGCCTAAGAGATTTTCTTAAGCACAGAACTGATGCATTTTATTGATCCAATCTTATTAGCATTGGATTAACGCAGGAGGAGTTGTGTTCTGGTTGCTCATCAGACACTTTAATTAGCTAATCTGAATTTTTGTAATCCAGCATCACAGCTGTTTTTATTTAGTAATGCTCTGTCAGGTTTTAAGATGGAAATCTGTCAAGTTTCTTCATAGCATCTAGAAGCACCTACACATTATCTGAGGTACAGAATAGCTTCCTCAAATCCAGAAGGGTTTGGGGCATTTTGGCCGATATTCCTTTAAATGACTTTTTCATTTTTTAAACAATCATACATGTCTATTTATTTTACAGGTTACAGAGTGTGAAATCTTCTTGTCTCTGTTGGTGAAGTTTCTGGATGGGGAAAAGCCTCAGTGGCTCAGAGCAGTAGCTGTAGAGTCGGTCCATAGGTTGTGTGTGCAGCCTCATTTATTACGGTAGGTAATATATTCCCTTCAAAAACAACAAGTATTTAAAAAAAAAAAGGTTTTTAATGATGTTTCAAATCTTGCATTTCCCACAAGTTAGATGGAATATGGTACATTTTCCCCGGTTATTATTGCCTATTAAGAATGTCAGATTATTTTGCTAGCATGTTAATAGATTCCTAACACCCAATATGCACAGCTTGATTAAATCTGACAACATGCATGGACATGAGCTAAGCAGACAGTAAATATGTAACTTAGTAATATTTTGACACTCATTTGACTGGTTCCTTATTAAATTTGTCTGACAACAAAGTGTCGTTTCTTCCTTTTTCAGTTCATTCTGCCAGTCATACGACATGAAGCAGCACTCCACAAAAGTATTCAGGGACATCGTTAACGCCCTGGGATCCTTCATTCAGTCTCTGTTTATTGTCCCCAATGCGGGCAATGCTGCAGCTGTTAGTGCACCGGCTGGTCAGTTTACTTATCTATGATTTCCTTTTAAAAGTGATCATGTAGTCTTGCCGATCAGATATTATTGCTAGTTATTTGATAAGTTGCCAATGCATAGCAAGCATAATACGTTTTCAAATACAAGTAGAATCTCAGTTTGAGACGACAATGAGAAGCATTTTGAAGATTGTTTCAAGAGGAAAACTACTCGAAATTGAAACAGGGTAGTAATGTCGTTCAAAAAGAACTGTTTTACCTTCATTTGCTTTATCTCCCACACTTCCTGTCTAGGTGGGTCAGGTTCAGGGACTCAGGCCACAGCACAGGGTGGCCCAGGGACTGGAGCGGGCAGCAGCACCTTGACTACCCAAGCTGCATTCGAATACCGTGGTACCTGGATCCCACTTATGACTGTTAGTGTTCAGGGCAGCGCCAAAGCTACATAGTAAGAACTATAACTACACACACACTTCAGACAAATTTTCTTTCTTTCTGTCTCTTTGTCTGCTGTCTCACAAATGCACAAATGTAGAATTGCGAAACGTGTAATTTGACTTGTTAGTACATGTTGCAGGGGAAAGCAATATCATTAGATGTCAATATGGAGTTCAACTTGGATTTTTCAGACAGAAAATGTAGTTTTAAGTTGTCACAAACACTTGCCTCATCGCATTTGCTCTGGTTTCTTTCTCCAGTTTAGAGATGCTGGACAAGGTTGAGCCACCATCCATCCCAGAGGGCTATGCCATGTCAGTGGCCTTCAGTGCGCTTCTTGACCTGGTGAGGGGCATCACCTCCATGATTGAAAGAGAGCTTGCACTGGAGGAGGGGGCTGCTGCCGAGTTTAGGGAAGGTCACCCTGACCAGGAGTGGAAACCACATCCTGGTAAGAAAAGTCACAGGGGAAAAAATGTCATCAGAAACACAACTTTGCCATGATAATTCAATCAAATATAGATTTCAAATCAACCAGGATTGAATATGAATAGATAGAAGTGTAATCTGAACACGTGGAGCGTACTGAAATTAATCTTCTTTTGGGGGAATCTCGGGGTAAATTTTGCTGGAGTAATCTGGACACTGGGGGTGACATTTAGCTCAGTTGGTAGAGCAGGTCGGCCAATGATTGAAGGATAGGCGGTTTGATCCCCGCTCCCGGCAATCTGTCGTTGTGTCTCGGGGCAAGACACTTCACCCTCCTTGCCTACCAGTTAAAACGTTGCTGGTGCATGAATGAGTATGAATGATGGCGGTGGTCAGAGGGGCCGATGGCGCTGAATTGCTGCTTCGCTTCTGTCCGTCTGCCCCAGGGCAGCTGTGGCTACGCTAGTACTAGCTAGTATGAATGCGAGTGAACGAATAGTGCATTCAGTAATGTAAAGCGTCTTTGGGTGTCATGAAAAGCGCTATATAAAACTTATTATATATAACTACTTTTACAGATTCCGATTTATAGCTGCTATGACCCCTGCTTGCTATCAGTCAAGCTTTTTTACTTTCACAGATTCATGCAAGATAACAAAAATATTTTCCAAATACAAAGTGAAGTGGTATACAGGTAACTACTGAAAAACCTTAATAATATTTTGTTTCTGTGTGCTAGAAGCCCACTTGGTGTGGGAAGAGATGGTTAGTGCCTGCTGGTGTGGTCTCCTGGCTGCTCTGTCTCTGCTGCTGGATGCCAGGTAAAATTATTTCCTTCTCTATTATCAACAACTAAGACCCATGTTTATATTAGTTTAAATACATAAGAACTCCATGCTAAATGTAACTGAATAGTGAATGTTTTCGACTGAATCCTATGGGCACTCCAGATAAAAACACTTAATTTACAGCTGAAAGCTTTGTTAAATAATTCAGGGAATTGCATTTAAACTGTTTCCTCACAGAGACATTTAGATTAAAGGTTTTATAATAACTTATTGTTAAAATATAGTTAATCTCTATTTGACCAAAAGATTCTGTCCCAATATGAATGTGTGATATATTTGATTTTTCCATTTCTATATTAAAAAGATAATTTCTAATCATAATGTTTTCAATTTCCCTTTCTTTCCTTTCCACTTGCCATGTGTATTCAGCACGGATGAGACGGCCACAGAGAACATCCTTAAAGCCGAACTGACTATGGCGTCGCTGTGTGGTCGTCTTGGGATTGTGACCCCTCGTGATGCCTTCATCACAGCCATTTGCAAAGCCTCTCTTCCGCCACATTATGCCCTAACTGTTCTCAGCAGCAGTGCTGCCAACCTCTCCAGTAAAGGTGTGAGCACTGCAGTTTCCAGTTTAGAACAGCAATTAATGCCCAAGCTGAACCTCACGGGTTGTGTTGGATTGTGTTTGCTGTACAAGTTTGTCACCAACATGTATAATCATTGTTGCACCTGCAGGGATATGACTGAAAACACCTGGTTGATACAGCAAAAAGTGTTAAGTCTCTCTCTACAACCCATAGAATGGCTTCTAGTCATGTGTGATTATGTTATATGAATGAGCACTTCTAATCTCCCTTATGGTTTGATGTGCTTAACATGCACACTGTTGGCACACTCTCTGTCCCTGTTTCCCTGCTCCTATTGCATTAATCTATAAGTCTTCAGTGTGGCCTCTAATTAGAAACACAGGAGACTGTGTCTTGGGACTGCAGACAAACGCACAGCTGCTCTCAAACGAACAGCTCAGACATTCTATATTTGCATATCATCTTGGAGAGCAGACAAATTGGGTCTCGACTCGAGTCGGATGTTTGCCTTAGAGTTAATTAAGAAAGCTCTTCTTGCATGTCGTAAGCTTGTAACAAAACCTGTTTGTGGGTATTACTGAGCCTCATCGAAAGATTGAATTTCTGTGTGCTCTCCTCAGCATACTCCATCCAGGGCCAAAGTGTGCAGATTATCAGCCCATCCAGTGAATCTCATCAGCAGGTTGTGGCTGTAGGGCAGCCACTCACCGCACAGCCCCAGGGCACTGTGGTGGTAAGGATCCAAATGCAATATTTTCATGTTTGATATTCTGATTCATGCAGCAGTTTTTTAGAAGCAAAAACTCCCAACCATTTGGTAGTCAATAGAAAATGTACTATCTTCCAAAAAGGAGAAGAAAAGGAAAAGGAAAGAAAATCAATTTGCAAGGGTTGGCACTGTCCCTTTTTAAAGAGGTCATTATGAGCTCAAAAGTCAAGTTCAAAAGAAAGGACCACTTGATTTACTTCAAGATAGTCTGAAAAGGGTGGTCTTCAGCA
>JAPMNP010725586.1:10462-25325 GCA_029874935.1 Atherina boyeri
CTAAAAGTTGGACCTTATTTCTATATTGTTTTATAGTATAGTCGTTTGTTAGTTTTAAATAAATTTACACAGAATTAGTCAAATGTGTGTTTATAAAAAATATCAGTCCCATCTGAATTTCTCAAAGCAATTATAGTCACACTCCCTGGTAAAATGAAATGCCAGTCAACCAAATGGTATACAAGACTGTTGATATTCATATTATGGATAATAAAAACCACATATAAAATTACACACTTTTTTTCTAAAAGCTACATTCAGGTAAGGGACAGCTCTTATTAACGAGGCAGGTGAGCCAAGTCTGCATCTATATTTCCCTTGGGTGCCATAACATTTCAAAATGTATGTACATTAATCTTGACCTTTTCCATGGAATAATTACGCTGCAATCAGAGTATTCCCCACAGTAATATTAACATATTTTCGGCTATTAGCTTTTTATATTATGTTCATGTAACTCCCCTCACCTTTTTATTACTGCAGTGTACTTCATTTAGTTGCAACCAACTTAATTCTTAATTAGATCATATTATTAAAAATGGAAACTTTAGGTCTTTTGCACCACTTTACTTGCTTATATACGCTTGAAAGGATTTTGTACATAAGTGTTTGTTCCTTTGTCAGCTGACTGCCAAGAACATCCAATGTATGCGAACGCTGCTGAACTTGGCCCATTGCCACGGTGCCGTGCTGGGCACCTCCTGGCAGCTGGTACTGGCTACACTCCAGGTACTACAGCTACCTAGTTAAACACATTTGTTTGTAAGCATAAACAAATATGAGCATACAATTACATCATTAGACAAAGAACACTTTTATTTAGCTATTATACATTTATTAATGTTTTCCATTGGTTTATTTATTTATTTNATGTTTTTGTTTTTTGGTACAGACTTATACAGAATTATGAAAATGTTAGGTTTAGAATTTCAATGTATTTATTCTGGAATATATACCCCAGGCTAGATAAAAGCAACATGTAAACACATATTTTCACTCCTTGTCTTGATGTTGTTTTAGATTCTCTCTTTTTTCTTTCACCCTATCCCTAACTTCTTATTTTTCATATCCAGCATTTAGTTTGGATCCTGGGGCTTAAACCTGGGTTGGGTGGTGCTCTGAAACCTGGCCGAGCAGTGGAGGGACCCAGCACGGTGAGGGGTTTTATTTTATTTGACTTAACTTAACTTTAACATGTATGGTTTTTATTTAGTTTTACTCCGATGCATATTTTAATGTTGAGTTTCTTTCAAGTTCATTAATACATATAAAACAATATACCGGTATGTCATTTTTGTCATTAGCATGCTTATTATCAGAGGCTTTGTGCAAACAGCCTGTTGTTGTCTCTGACCCACACAGGTGTTGACCACAGCAGTGATGACGGACCTGCCTGTCATCTCCAACATCCTCTCCAGACTATTTGAAAGCTCTCAGTAAGGATCAGTCCTTGATCATTTAAAGAAAATTAAGAGGAACTCTCAGTGTAATAATCCAACACTAACTGAACTAATGTTAAGAACACCATAGGTGTTAATGCTCTCTTCATCAGCAGTTCAGCATTCGCCTCAATTGTTGCACTTTTCATTTTCATTAATAACCATCAATGTTGCCTTAGAGCTTGGAGACTGAAGCCAATCTGTGCTTGTTTTGACTTTTTTTTTAGTTATTTTGGATTGTGTAATTCAAATCTTTTCCAAATTGTTTTTTGTTTATAACATTTGTCTTTAAGTAAAATAAAACATGTTTTTTTTTTTTTTGCTTTTGTTCTTTAGGTACCTGGATGATGTGTCACTGCATCATTTGATCAATGCACTCTGTTCCCTTTCCTTGGAGGCCATGGAAATGGCTTATGGAAATAACAAGGTAACATGTTTCTGCATTACACAGGATTTTTTTTCTTAGTTTTGTTTGAATAAAGTGTCAGAAACCTGGGTTACAGTTTATATCCAGAAGTCGCCAACAGTTTGTGTTTTCTATTTGACTTTCAGGAGCCGTCTCTATTTGCGGTCGCTAAGCTGCTGGAAACTGGTCTAGTCAACATGGATCGAATAGAGATCCTTTGGAGACCACTGACAGGCCACTTGTTGGAGGTAATTTCTTCTGCCAGCCAAAGCTCTCAAACTGCTATGATTTATTACTGACTACTCTTTACTGACATGCAGAAGAAAAATATAGATGAAACTCTAAACTAAAGTTGATACAAATTCAACAACGAAGTTGCACTGTAATATAATTTTTTAAACATGATTTCTTTTCCTCTTTTATCACATTTTATAATGTTATAGTTTCACCCTACACAATAAAACATATCTGATTTTCAATGTTTTTTTAAACTATTTTCCTTGTGTCTGAAGTGTTTTTAGTAATTCTTTTTTCTTTAAATATGACATGTGACAGCATGTGCTGTAGTTTTTTTTTTTACTTTTCTTATTTTATTCCATGTATAAATACCCAAGCATTGGTTATTAATTAATAGCGGAACCAAGTGATTCAAAGGCTGAAACTGCAGCAGCAGGTTCATTTGCTCTCCATTGCAGATTAATCCTGCATTTGCTTACTCCCTTAGATTGAAAAGCTTGTGATGGGGAGAGTTAAAAACTGGCTAGATTTTTAGAAAGAATCCACACTGAAACAATGGAGGTAACATCCAGGCAGACAGATGATGCCAGGACTGGGATTGCCTTCAGTTGGAGGCAGAGAAATTCCTGGCTTGAAAGCCCAGTCATGTTGAGGTTTTAAAACTTTTACAGCAGGGTTGAAATGACAAAAATATTTTTTTTTTACAGAACTAGTCTTATGTAGGGCCAGATATAACATATACAACACCTTCAAAAGAAGATTCACCTTTTATATGTCTTTAATAGTGTGTATTTGGAGTTTTTCTTCACATTTTCTTTATCTCTCCTCTTTTTTGCACACCTGTTTGTTTTGCAGAAGGTAAGTTAAGATTATGTCCTCCTTAAACATCAGCTTCCCTGTCTCTTTCTCCTCAATCCAATCTGTTCCTCTTTCCCTCTCAGTCTGACATAAATATTTCGCAGTGTCAAATGTGTCTACAGTGTGTTTGCTTTGCTATCAGTGTTATGATTTTTCATTATTGTGAGCCCTTTTCAATGTTAAGTCCCGATTTGTCACAAAGCGAAATCCAAAGCTGCACCTGCTTTGATACAATGCTCAATATGTTCAAATGTTTAATTTCAGTGCTTCTGTATTGTAAAGAAAATTAGTGGCATCACCTTTACAATGTCTTTATACAAATGCTGTTTTGCAATTGAAATATAAAAATTGAAGTGAACACAAAAGGATCACATGGATCATCTGAGTTCTGGAGTAAAATGTCTTTGCTCTCAGATATCTAAACTCTGATCCTACAGAAACAAAAACAAGTTTGTTGTTTGTTTTTCTTCCCTTTGAATTACATTGTAATTTTCTGTGCTTACCCTGACCACTCCATGTGCATCCATACTTCCAAGTCTTTACGACACAGTTTCTCTTCCACTATGATCAATGAACACTGCAGCAAATCTGTCATTGCACAAATGTATCTACTTTGGTGTTTTCTGAAGGTCTGCCAGCACCCAAACTCCAGAATGAGAGAGTGGGGGGCAGAAGCATTAACAGCGCTGATCAAAGCTGGGCTTGCCTACAAACATGACCCTCCACTGGCCCAAAATCAGGTTGGTATGACCAGAAACCTAAACTTGTGGCTTTGGAGCTCCATCGCTTACGTCTACAGATAAAGGGAACTGCGCTGGGCTTATCTAAAAGAGGGAAGAGGAGCTATGTACAATAATTAATATGCTTCAATGGGCCAGCTTTTCTAAAAGCTTTGAAATTGTGTGTATGTATGTGTGTGTATATATATATATATTCTGGATCTAATAAGTCAATTTGATTAAGACGAAAGTTATACATTTTGAATTTGATGATTGTGTCCACTGCATTGTTTTAGTTGCATAATTTAAAGAGTAAAAATGTATCTTTGCAGATTATTGCCCATTAATAAATCAGTCTCTTGCTTATTTTTCTAATCCCCAAGCGGTTGCAGCTTTTACTGCTGAACCCCCTGAAGGAGTTGTCCAATGTACTGCATGCTGACATTCGACAAAAACAGCTGGAGTGTGTCCTGCAGATCCTGCAGAGCCAGGGCGATAGCCTGGGTCCTGGCTGGCCCCTTGTTCTGGGTGTTATAGGAGCCATCCGCAATGATCAAGGGTAAAAACACCCAAGACGTTTTCATTTAAACATGAACTGTATCTTTGATCTGGCAAATATTTTAGTTATTCAAAATGTTTTGGCTGTAAATAATTATAGAGACTGAATTTAAGTGTTTCTTGTTCCTGTTCCTCTTCAGCGAGTCATTGATCAGAACAGCCTTTCAGTGCCTGCAATTGGTGGTGACGGACTTCCTTCCCACCATGCCTTGCACGTGCCTCCAGATTGTCGTTGATGTAGCTGGCAGCTTTGGCCTTCAGAACCAGGAGCTCAACATCAGCCTCACGTCCATCGGCTTGCTGGTGAGACAACACGTCACATGCTGCACACAGACAGGAGTGCTCTGCTCCCACATACTGTATGTGTAAAAGAATCATGATGTAACAGTTGAAATAGCAGGAGTGAATGGCTGTAAAGTGAGGAAGGCTCATTCTAACAAAAAGATATTTCCCACATTTCTCTTTAAATTTTTCCAAAGGATGCATTTTCTATGATTAACTACATTTAACTGCTTCACTGACATTTCATAGATGCCTTGTATCATATTTAGGCAGTGCGGAAATCTAATATTGATCTATGGTTCTTCAAGTGTTGCTTTTCTCATGAGATCACTTCATGGTAATAGATAGCAAAACCACCAGAAAACCTCTCTTTAACTTATGCCCCCACCCTCCTCTTCCATTTCAATTTATATCCATCAGTGGAACATTTCCGACTACTTCTTCCAAAGAGGTGAAGCCATCACCCAGGAGCTAGAGAGAGAGGAAGAAGCTCTACAGAAGCAAGCCCAGGAGAAAGGAGAGACCCTCAACAGGCCTTTCCACCCAGCCCCTCCCTTCGACTGTCTCTGGCTGTGCCTATACGCCAAGCTGGGCGAGCTGTGTGTCGACCCACGGCCTGCCGTGCGGAAAAGTGCCGGTCAGACACTGTTCTCCACCATTGCTGCTCACGGAACCCTGCTGCAGCAGCCGACGTGGCACATCGTAGTCTGGAATGTAACAAGCTGATTTTTTTCATTTGACTTATTGATAATGTATTTTTCTTTATTTTTAGAAAAAAAATGTCAAAGGCTGAGAATAAGTCAACTTTGGTGTCATCGTGTCACATAGGTATTGTTCCAGCTGCTGGACTGTGTTAGAACGTCGTCCACTACAGCAGACAAGGAGAAGATTGAGTCTGGCGGTGGGAACATCCTCATCCACCACTCTCGCGATACAGCTGAAAAACAGTGGGCAGAGACTTGGGTGCTGACGTTAGCTGGAGTGGCACGCATTTTTAACACCAGGCGGTATCTCCTTCAGCAGTTAGGTAAGCCTGCAAGAATCACAATGTGACACATTAGTTTAAATGACTAAATATTGCTAGCAATTTAATGTTTTTAAAAGAGATTTTTTTCCCAAAAACTTTTGAGTTTAGTTTTTAGTTTGCTTTAACTTATCATTTTGCTGTGTATCTTCAGGGGATTTCTTTGAGGCTTGGGAGGTCCTGCTCAACCACATTCAGTCAGCGGCTCTTAGTAAGAATAACGAGGTCTCCCTGGCTGCCCTCAAGAGCTTTCAAGAAATTTTACAGATTGTTACGCCTGTTAAAGACTCGGACAAAGCAGGAGATGCACTTGCCGCCATGGGCGTTCCCCCAGTCCTCATCGACCCCCTGTCGGCATCCGGTCCCGGCAGACCCCTGGTGCGATCAGATTCACTTGTGGAAAGGTTGACGAGGTACAACGGAGCCGAGTTGCAGGCGCCGCCACCAGGGGAGGAGTCGGCCTTGGAGGATTCGGCGTTGTGGTGGTCTGCATGGAACACGTGGTATCGAACGGGAACAGACAGCACGAGACCACCAAGTGGCCCGACAGAAAAGCTCTCCTTCATTCCCAGCCAGCCGTTCCTCACAGCATTGATACAGATTTTCCCAGCACTCTACCAGCACATCAAAGCCAACTTCAGCATGGAGGATCTGAAAAAGCTCGGGATCATCCTCCATGGGGCCGTGTCTGTGCCTATCAGCAGCGATGCCTCACCCTTCATCCTCCCCTCCTACACTGAGGCAGTACTCACCAGTCTGCAGGAAGCTGTACTTACAGCTCTGGATGTTTTGCAGAAGGTGGGAAAACACATCTGCATAATGTTGATAAATGAAGAGTCACATTAAGCTGATAGTAGAAAATTTGTAGCATGTGAGCATCCTTAATTTAAAATTGGGAGATTGTTAACACTCAAAACTCAAAGGGATGTCTTCCGATTACATTTGTTTTTTTCTTTTAAACCAAATCATAAAAAATGAAGTCACATAATGGTAAATGTTAAGGTTTGTTCATCTCCTTTTGTATTAACACAGCTCAGGCTATAATGTCTATTTGCTAAAGTGTGCAATATGCAGTCCCGCAGTGGATGACGGCAGTGTTTGTTCCTCCTTCCCTCCCTGCTGCAGGCCATCTGTGTGGGCCCAGAGAACCTGCAGGTCATGTACCCAGCCATCTTTGAACAGCTGCTACTTTTTGTGGAGTTTTCCTGCAAGCCTCCTCAGTACGGCAGGATGGAAACCAAGCATGTGGCTAACGCCAAATACAACCAGGTATAAAATTCAGTTCACTACTCTACTGTTTGATGTTTTTCCCGTGGAACTTATTCTGTTTGTATGAGCAGATCCTGGATGGACGATACTGTTTTTCATCAATCAACTTTCCTCAGCCACCTGTTCTTTGATCTTTATGTTAACAAAAAAGAAAATCACCTCCCTTTTAAGTCTAGTCCATGTGAAACCAATAACATGAAGTTTGTCAGATCCCTTTTGGACCCCCGTCAGAAGCCCAAAGCCATTTTCTCCTCAAGTTCCCTCCCTCATTTATCATTTTGCTGGCAAAATGCCAGTAGAATATTTCAGCACTTTTAGGTTACAACACATTTCATACTCACTTAAAAACACTATTATTTCCAAGACAACCATGTAATATAAAAGTAAAGTAAAATAACTGAATCCATGAAGAGAGAGAAACATTTCTTAACATAAAGATGTCTTCTCATTTCTTTTTGTTTGGAAATATACAAGTAGCTTGTCGACAGTTTATCAGATCCAGCAGATGCTGCAGATTATTCCTGATTCCCCTGGTGGACTGGTCACCCTGACGGCTATTAATCCTACATGTGGGGGTGCAGACTCGGCTGTACATTTTTGTTGATCTGAATGTGTTTAAACTGTTGGATTGAGATGTGCAAACAAAGTTCCCACCCAGCCAAACAGATGTTACGGGTGGTCTTTGGTGCCTTTTTGGATTCCATCCATTGTTAGACAGCTTTCTGTGTCCCTGTTGGTAGCAGCAACCCACCCCATCTTCAGGGGAGAAAAGAAAGAACAAAGAAAAACCAGAACTGACAAACCACTTCAGACTCGACACAACTTTAAAACAGCCATTTAATTGAAGTCTTCTCTCATTCTGTTTCTTGGAACGACTCGCTGGATAACCATTTTAGATCCAGCTGTTTGCACCGGTGAGTTTCATCATCTCCTTAAGCCCCATCTATAGTTGTACTAAGCTGTGCTGAATGGTGATGACCTACCCTCTGCGGCAGATGAGAAATCAGTCCGCATGGTAGGCTCTTGCGTCTCATCTGCGTCTCTCACTCACTCCATGCTGCCCCCCCCCCGACCCCTCTGCCTGCCACTAACTGGTGGTTATGCCTCTGTGTGCACAGTCCCTGTGGAGTTCATTTTCAGTTGACTTTGTGATTTCGGTGATGTTCATACGCACAACTTTGGTTCTGTTGATATTTCTTAAAGGCACACTTTGAAGAAATGAGAAATTTGTTTAGCTCTAACTCCATGATACTAATAAGCCTGACACACCTTGATGCAAAGTCTTTAGTAACTTTAAAATCATGTGTACCTTAAAGTGTGCCTTTAAAACTTGCTTTCAATGTGACTTTGCCAAATTGTAGAGAGGTTATTCTTCAGATTTATTAGACTAATCCCCATTTTGTTTGATATTCTCATCCCCCACAGGCAGAATGGGTTGCCTTAAACTATGTGCCCTTTGCTGAGCGCTCTTTGGAGGTGGTGGTGGACCTGTACCATAAAACAGCATGCCACAAAGCTGTCATCAATGAGAAAGTTCTGCAGAATATAATCAAGGTATTTTCAATAAACCAAGCTTTTATGGTTTCCATGCCCACAAAAGCTCTGTATTTGGAAATTATTGCAATTTCTTTATATATATTTGAGTTGACCTTGTGAGGGAGGGTGTTATGAATACAGAATCACATTATACAGAGAATTTCTGCAGATTTATAAGTTGAGCATGTTTTGGTGCATTTATGCAGCTTGTAAAACTCTGAGGAGGGGAGTCAAATTACCCACAATAAATGTGTAATTTCAAATTCAGTGTGAGTTTGTCCACCAGCCTCTGGGCACGTTACACTTGACTTCTCTCTGACCTGACTGTATTGATCTCCGGAATCACATCCTGCACGTTGAAAAGGCAAAATGCACTTGGTGCCAAGTTTATCTCCAGTTTCCAAAAAGTAGTTGCTTAAAAATAATCCAGATTTTGTTACTCTTATGCCTCGAAAAAGGCTCCGTTTCCAAAAGCTTGTTTTCTTCAGTTTTGACACCTGTGTTTAACTGCTTTTTTCCCATAATGTACTTCCTCTTCAATCCCAAATTGAATTTAGTTGATTTGCCAAAGCGCTATTTAGAAGTTTCCCTGTCGACAGATCCAAATGTTGCTCCCACCCTGTTTTGGCTCCTGAGTGAAAAGGGTGATACTTGTTAAATCTGTACTTGGGGAGCCCAGCTGCTCTTGGAAAAAATGACTTTATCATAAAGAGGCTCTTTTACTTTTTCTTTCCATAGTGACAGTTTCAAATGACCATCGATGGCTGTAACAATATCTTAAAATACCGTTTTTGTTTAAATCTATTCAATCAAATCTTTCCGCATCGAACATACAGTAACATAGGAAATAAGGAAAGGCCAAATGTTTTTGGGTACATCTATTTGAATCATTCCTCAAGTTTATGTCTCAAGATTTACTATTTATTTATCTTCTCTTTGTTTTTGCCCTCTAGACTTTAAGAATGCCCCTGGGCTTGAAGTATGCTTGTCCGTCAGAGAGCACATGGAAGCTCGCTGTTTCGTCTCTGCTTAAGGTGCTGTCTATCGGACTGCCGGTTGCACGACAGCATGCCTCGTCTGGGAAGTTTGACACTATGTGGCCCGAGTTGGCCAATGCCTTTGAAGACTTTCTTTTTACCAAAAGGTACTTTCTGTTTTTTCACTGCTTATTCTGCCAGTGTTACACAGCTGTTACACAAAGCTAATTGTTTTTTCTGTTACAGCACTCCCCCGGACAATCTGTCCATCCAGGAATTTCAGAAGAATGAAGCCATTGATGTTGAGGTAAATATCAGTTTGAGGCATTAAGAAATACGCCAAACAAGATTAGTGGTGTTTTCTCACATCTGCTGTTTCTCTCCGTTGTTTTAGGTGGTCAAGCTGATCAGTACGGAGATTTTACCTTTTGCCAATTTCATCCCCAAAGACTTTGTTGGCCAGATCATGACTATGCTCAATAAGGGTTCCATTCACTCCCAGTCTCCATCATTCACAGGTAAAATATGACTGTTGCTGCAACTGCGTGAGAATCTTTTTCTGTAACCATAAGCAAAGCTTTCCCTGTGTTTCATGGCTATTGTGACATGTCTTCTCGGGTTCTTCTCAAGTTACTGAAGTCCTTTCACTGTAGATAACTTCATCTAAAATCCAACATGTAACTGCTTTCCTCTCAACAGAAGCTGAGATAGATGTTCGGATGCGGGAGGAATTTTCCAAGGTATGCTTCGAGACATTGCTGCAGTTTTCTTTCAGCAACAAGGTGTCCACCCCACAGGAGGGCTACATCTCTCGAATGGCGCTGTCCGTGCTCCTCAAGCGCTCCCAGGATGTTCTCAGACGCTACGTAGACGATGAGAGGTTGAGTGGACGCTGCCCCTTGCCAAGGTATAGCCCTTTCTATATCACAGAATTGGGGTGGAATGTTGGCTCTGCGTTGGCCAAAAATATTAGTTAAAATAATTTTGACAGATGAAGTTATCCAATCCTTTGACCACTGAAGGATTTAGAGATATTAGGCCAAAATCACTGTAGCACAATGTATGCATTGTGTTTGGTTTGATACAAAAGTCTGTGTTTTTTAATTTAAAGTAGCTGTAAATGATGCCAATGGGGGCCACTCGTACAGAAAATATTAAAGGATTGGTGGAGGGAGATTTCAAATATTTGAAGTATTCACACCCTATGATATGTCTATTAATGCACGATTAATGAATCTAAATGAAAAACTCATGGAGTGCACTATTAAATATTTAAAAGTTGCTCAGATCCAACAGAAAAAAAATCTGATCTTGGTTTGAGTAGGTGATGCTTTCTTTTTTATTTATGCAAATCACTTCAATAAAGGTGCACACCACAACGTCCATCAGACAATCAGTCACCTTTTCACACATTTGTGACCTTGCTGTCAACTAGAAAATAAATTGGATCCAAAATGCTCTGCTTTTCATTTCTTTTTTTCCCCTTTGTTTTGTCTTTTGAGCTAATTATATTATTTATCTACATTCTAGGCAACAGGTGACAGAGATTATATTTGTATTGAAAGCTATCAGCACTTTGATGGACTCCCTTAAAAAGACGCAGCCTGAAAATGGTAAGTATTAAACTATAGTATATAACAAATTAGATTAATCTTTAAAAGACAAAGAAGTGTAATAATAGAAAGAACAATAATTGGTACCAGTTTGCAGAGTTTTACCTTCAATCTTGAAATAAGTATTTATGTTTCAAACAAGGTTATTTACAGTAAGGGATTTTTTTCCCCTTTTTTGTGTCTACCATAAAGTGAAGTAAGACATCATTAAATTACATATTGAAGTGCCCTTGAACATGTTTGTATTGCATTATCCTTTATTCAGAGCAAAACTCATTGCCAGTTGGAATTCTGTCAAGAAAATAATATCTTTGATTGCATTCTGTTACAATTCATATTCCTCTCTTTCCTCTCACTCCCACCCCTGCTTCTTTTTTATTTCCCTTCTTGTCTTGCTGTCCTTTTCTTTCCTGCCTACAGTGGATGGTAACACATGGGCTCAGGTGATCGCCCTATACCCCACACTAGTAGAGTGCATTACATGCTCCTCATCTGAGGTGAGCTCAGCCCTGAAGGAGGCCCTGGGGCCCTTTAAAGACTTTATGCAGCCACCTGTCTCCAAAGTCCAGAATGGAGAATCCTGACCAGGCTTGCTCTCAGCTCCTGAATTTTTTAATGAAGAAATCTTGAATCTTTATTCTTTATCGCGGGCGCTTCACAAGTGCTTGGACATGAACTCTACATGAGCTTCATTCACGTTGATGTTGAGCAAGCTGCCGACGAGGCTGGCTCAGACCACATCAGTGACCCTGACCTTCATATGCATCATAGTGTGCTTCTCATATGAGCTGATGACGCATTCGCGCCTCCCCCGACCCCTCCATTCTCATAAAGACTGACTGCGATTGCCTGATAACTACAAAAGATTAAAAGAAAAATTGCAGTGTTGCCTCTGGGTTTTCTTTGTGTTATTCTCCTGAAGAAGCTGCATTGATGTACAGTGTGTGGTGACAGTGTTGATTATGTAATTGGAAAAAAGCAGCAAAAACTGGGGCTTTATTGATCTTAAAGATGAACACTTCGATTTTTGCAACATTTTCAACAGTCAAGATTTTATGCAAAAAAATAAATAAATCTTACTGTTACATTCCATTTCATCTTCAACCAGCCATCTGAGAAGGGATGTACGTGTCTGTATGAAATAAATGGGACATCTCAACAATCAGCTCTGTGCCATGTGTGCTTAGTTACCAAGCATGCTGGGTTATTTCAAAAAGCCATGATTTCCCTTGTACATATAAATGGTTTTCATTTTAATGTTAATATATAGGCTGAATACTAAAACGTTATCACATCAATAGTGATAAACCTTTCAAAAGTCTACAGATTTTTTAAATTAACATTTCTGAATGATTAATGTAATGCTCTGTAGTGTTATCAGGTCTTTGGCACTACCATTGCAAAAATGCAAAGTATTGTTTTAACATCTAATCCAAACAGAAACAAGCATTAAAGAGTAAAGACGTACAGCTGGAATACCTGTATGGCCAGCAGGTGGCACTAGCATGCAAAATGCAGCAGCAGCTACGTGGTTGTCAACATTTGGCATCATTGAGATGTCTCCATTAGAACATAGACTGTTTATCATGTATTTTATTGCTTTGTGAAGTTCAGTTATGAAGTCTTTAGTTTGCATTTGCTTGTAGCTGTTTCAGGGGTTTTGTTGCCACAAATGAAACTTGGCATTTTACATGAGCTTGATTTGCAGTGTTCATCCACAGTTCATATAAACTGTGAGGTTAATATTTTTTGTTTCGCCAACCATTACAAGTCACAGATGTTTTTGTTAACGATTTCTAAAAAAGTAGAACAAAGAAAATAGAAAAAAAAAACATTTTGTCATTCGAAAATCTGGCTCGGTAGTAGTTCCAACACGGCACAAGTCTGAAAAGTCAGTAGTCGGATCTGCAAAGAGCCATGCATGGCAGGCTTGGATTTATTTGGCATATAATATACTCTTTAGAGGAATCTCACTTACTGTTTTATTAGATGGACAACTGCACTGTCCACACTTTTAATTTATTTTACCATATTTTTAGTTGTATAAATATGTTTCTTTCATTTCAGCATTCTGGAAAAAATTTAGAGAGAATTTATTTTACCAGCTTCTTTTCTTGATGAATATAAACAACAGTACAGATGTGGAGGTAGAGGAAGTGAACCCATGTTAAGTGACACAACATTTTTCTAAAGTTGTCAATAACAGGCTCATTACTGTAAGTGCAATAAAACCCCAGCTTCTTGCAAATAAGATACTTTGTGAGAATGGTACATAACATGACCCTCAATATTTTTGGAGTAAATAAAGCCAAAGAAAAATGAATGTAGAAGAGACCAACATGTGAATGCAGTCCCTTTGCAAATTGATGAAACTATTCATATAAAGTCTGATAATGGCTTGCCACAGCTAAACTATATGCAGAGAATGTCACCATCAAATCTGAGCTGACTTTGACTGAATATCCAATGGTCTGTATCGTTGGCTAATGGCTACTTAATCATTTAACCAAACTTGTCATTGCCCCAAGCACCAATCATCAACAACTAAAGTCTATTCTAAATCTTAAAAAATAAAAAAATGCATACACTTGCTCTTCTTAAGATAAGTTTAAGTACCTATTTATGTTAGACATTAAGGGCACTGTGCATTGACTTTTTTTCTTCTTTTTTTTAAGGTAGATGGTTACCATTAGCCCACTGCCTAATACCATCCCCTTGGTCATAATATTTGGCCCTATTGCTTAGTTTTGCGTAAGAAGGATGCCCTTTTCATGTAGGAATAAAAGCACCAGCCCTCAGAGTTATTCGACCAAGGGTTTTAGGGCCATTTAGATTACAAGATGAACACTACACCTTAATCTCAAAAATGGTTCTTTTATATCTGCAAGACAAAGAGTTGGAACCAATTAGAGGAACTAGGATTATCTACGCTATTGTCCTTTAAACCGCCTTGTTGAAGTACGGTAGACCTTATCTGGTGTAATCTCAACAGATCCTCACTGTGCAAAATGCTCAGCTTGCTTAATGTTAATTAGCAATCTTTTAATAGAAAAAGAAGCCAACTTGACCAAACATATGGCTAAATGAGTTTTTTATCAAAACAGTTTACAAGACACGTGGCATTTTATATGAATTCTGACAATTAATTGACTTAATTTAAAGAAATCAGAAGGGATTAGTTGAATAATCTATTTATGGAGTTAAAAAACAAACTCTTGATTTCAGCTTCTAATAAAGATGTCATATCTTTCCTTAACAGAGAACTTTAGTTTATTGCATCAGGTTGGAATAACTATCTGAAGAGCTACTTTTCTCATAATAGACCCAATAATTTGCTGTGAAATAACCAGATCAGGGAAGGGGCCAAAGGAGTGTTTTCTAAGTAATACATAAGAGGTTAAACATCAGGCCCAAGTGCAAGTGAATGCAGCACATAATGCACTTCTATATCATGTTTTGCATCAACACTGACATGATCTTGAGCACAATGCAGCATTTTTACAGCATCATCTCACCAGCTGCCGACGTGGGTGATATTGTCTGTCCAAACTGTTTACATTTCATAAAGAGGATGTCAGAGTCATAAAACAACCAGATGTGTCGACTAAGCAAAGGTTAACAGCCAAGAATGCTGAAGAAAGACTGATAAATGTCAGATTTGGCTCAAAACTAGGTTGTTTTTTAGTTGGTTTTTTTACGTTTTCAATGAAGTGTTTATGTAACAATGATTAAAGCCATAGAATTCAAGCTCATCTTAAAGGGACATTGTGTAACATTTTCTGTTGTTTACTGGCCAATATCGATGTCTGCATTTTTGAACGTGTTATCATTAGTGTATCATGACCCCCGCCATTAATCAAACACATTTGCATAAGTGAAGAATTTTAGATTTGTTTCTACATAGGGCGGGTCAGCCGGTAGGGAAGCGCCATGACAGTCGGCCAT
>JAPMNP010725588.1:0-17486 GCA_029874935.1 Atherina boyeri
ATCTAGACTTTGTTGGTCCTCCAGTATCCCACAATGCACCGCTGCTACGCTCTGTGTCCACGTCAAAGCTGACAGCGGAGCCGAGCTGATAATGGCTGCAGTTGAGGTGGCACTTTTAGGTGTTTAGGCTGGCAATTAACAGCTGAACATAGAGCTATAATTGTTCACAGACATTACCAACTCCAGCTAAAAGTTATAATCTAGGGTAACGGCTTTCAGACTTTAGTATAATGTCGCGTAATTCGCTTGTCTTGATGAATTCCTTCAGGCGAACCACCAGCTGTTGTTAGCCGGGTCTTGTGGTCGCTAAATGAGCGTCTGACAGCCTGCAAAGACACTTTATGACGGACCAAAAAAGTGGATTTTCAAGTTAACCTCGTTTCATCGGCATTAAATCTACAGCTGAACTTAATGACCGAGCTGACTTTATCACGTTTCAGCTTAAAGCGAGGTTAGCTCCACTGTCCTCTTCGGCCTTGCTTTGTTTTTGTTTGTTTTTCACCCCCCCTGAAGATGTCATCGTGGCTGGGTGGACTCGGCTCCGGCCTCGGTCAGTCCCTGGGACAGGTCGGCGGCAGCCTGTCATCATTTACCGGGCAAATATCAAACTTTACCAAAGACATGTTATTGGAAGGAATGGAAGAAGTCGGGGGTAAGTTTGAGTTCCTGTTTTTCTTCCTCTTCTGTGCAGTGTCCAGATTACTCATAATCCTTGAATCAGGCTCTTTAAAGACAAACCTGTAGCACACAAATGAGAGTAATGAGAGTTCCAGTGATTCCGATGTAATATTTCTTTGTACCTACTTTTACAGTTTTGGCCCTGAATAACACTATCTCAAAAAACAAAAAAGTCTTCATTGCAGCAAAGATTACACATTTGCATCCAGATCCAAAAGATCCTCCAAAACATCTTTCTTGTGTAATCCAAGTGTATAATAACTATCCTACCATGTATGAAACATACTATAGACAAAATATATCTTCCAAGCTCACTGTCAACAGAGGATGTTAGTGATTATATTAATTGATCACTTACTTCACTTGATACACAAACAGCAATATATTGGGTTAGGACATTAGGCTTCTCACACAAAAACAACTATTCTATTTAGAAATTACTTCCGCAAAGTAGACATAAAACTCCAATTGTGTCCAAAATTAATGATGACCATTTTGCAGTCGGTACTGCTGCAACCACTGTTAACTGATAAATCAGTGCAGCATGAAATAACAAAGAAGTAAATCTAGTTGAAATATGTTAGCAGAGGCCTTGTTTATGTGATGTCTCCCTCTGCTGATTTGATGCAAAGCAGGACGTAGCATAGACACAAATATCATTCAGCAGGTATTTTGAAGTGTTCATGCATGAAATATATGTAAGACCCTTGCTACACATCTCAATTTGTTGGGGCCTTTCAACATGGCAGTCTTCTGCAAGCATATTAAAGATGTATTGATTATTATCTCCATGGAAACAAGCTGTATTTATATTATAGTTATATTGAAGGTGAATTCAGTAGAAACATGGCAGCACAAATGCATCCTCTAATGAATCATAAAGATGAACCAGCAGCTCTTTATAGCGGTTTTAGCTGTCATGAATGTATGATTGTTTGCAGCTGTCATGCAAGCTGGAATGATTAATTTATCAAATTAATATTTATCAAGGTGTACTTGAATTGTATAATTAATGTGTATGTAGTGTTATGTTTTCTTGATGTTGGCATCTCTGACTTGTTAGCCATAGTTCAAGATGGGAAAAGTGACAACGTCCATCTCACCTTTACATTATTGTAAATATAGTATCAGCTGCCAAAAGAAGCCCAAATTTGCAGATATTCTATATATTTTCACTTAGTTCCGTTTTTGTTCTCCACCTTACATTGTAGATTCAGAGGATTAAAGCAGAGCTTGAACACATTTTGCTTGGGTCAGCAGTTTTAAGGTGTTTTTAAAAACAGTCTAAAACATTAGTTGTAGTTTTGATTATCTGTATCACTTTCTGTTTCTAGTTATGATACTGTAAATACAGCTATCTGTAGTGTCCGTTTTGTTTTGTTCCCCCAACACATGATGAGCCAATCACTTTGCTTTTATAAGTCACATATACTTTTCCACATCACAGTATTTGTTGTGCAGATATACACAGAGTAGCAGCATAGCTTGATTTCCAGTTTAGCCATGTTCACTGTAGACTTTAATGATACAGCAAGCTGCTTCTTTTATCCCTACTGTCAGGTCTAAGCTGTAACCTGGGCTTGTGAGTATGTTAAAACACAATGACTGCTGAGTTTCTGTCTGAAGAGCTTCGTCCCGTCTGCCTAATTAAACCCAGACGTACCATCCGTCTACAGATAATCCTTCGTCACAAGGAGAACTTTGGTCTGAACTCCAACTCACCACTCGAATACCAAAAGTATTCATTCTTATCACTGTAGGGAGGAGATTCACGTCAACTTGAAAAATATTGGACATAAACTACAACTTTTGCTGAAGCATTAGTGTTCTTTGTGTTGTAATGAATGTTGACTGAGTGTCATGTAGACTGTTAAGTCACATTGCTCTGTTGAGATTGTTGATAATGTTGGCCTGCTTGGTCAAATGTACCATGTGACAGATATCTGTCAATGATAGAGAAAGCAAGCATGTTTATATCACTTAAATGTGTCATTTCCCTGGGAGGATAGAGCAGAAAACGATTTCTCATGTAGACAAAAAAGAACCTTGAGATAATTTAAGTTTTTAATCTTTTTCTTTTTGTGTCTCTGGGAAAAAACAGCCATCCTTTTTTTTATTTTTTATAATTTAACCATTTCAATTTTTGTCTGTACTGAAAGGGAATCACCTGCTCCTTGTATTAATGCCTGTGTCTGTGATTAAAATATTTTCCTTGAACCATAGATGCTGCTACAGAACTACAGGTGTCCAATTCTAAGTTGGCTGAAGTCGAGACTGCGTTTACCAGTCAGAAATCTGAGGTGAGATTCCTCGCTCACTTTCTCAGTCACCTTTCTATCTGGACATTTTCACTCCTCACAGCATGAGTGCAACTAATACAATAAAAATAGCTTTACTTCATTGAAATATCTGTTATCAACAGTGTTAGGCCCTAATTCTGCCATTGGTAATATTATTAGGAGAAAGGCTTACAAACTGCAACTTCTTACTGCTGTAGTCCAGCTTAAGTTGTTTCTGTGCTAAACAAAGTGATGTTTTTTTGTACCATCAAAGTCCTGGAAAGCTTTTCATGCTCTCATTATGAACATGTATGCACCTACAGTAATATGGTACATTGCTGTAAATAATCATATCAGCAAAAAATGACTACGTTTACACTGCAGGCCAAATGTGGACCAAATCCGATTTTTTCAAAATCCGATTTTTTTTCCAGCTGACTGTTTACTTTACAAGTAAAATGTGATCTGTATCAGACTCCAGTATAAACGCGCAGTGGCCGCAATATGGCCTCGACGTCACTTGCATGCGCTGTGCATGAGAAGGAAGTAACTACTTAATTAAATAATGTAGTCATAAAATTATAGAATGAGTTTATTTGATTAATCGACAAGTCATAAATAATATCAAATCCACTTTATATTCTAAATGCAAACATAAGGTCAAAACAGTGAAGGAGCTTGTCTACATGTCTGAATGTCGTTTGGAATTACAGGACACATCTTCGTCTGCAAATGCCACAAGTCGGTCAAAAGCACCAACATTTCAAAACACACTTTACCTGTTAATATCTGGACACGATGCCCCGTTTATTACCTGGTTATGTTTGATGCTGGGGAGAATAAACACAGAATACACACATTGGGAGAAACGGGAGAAACGGGCTGTGCCGCTCCCGTGCGGCAGATCAGAATCGGTCGTGCGAATGACGTGGCTCGATATATCACTGGGCTCGACCAAAGATGACGTAAAAGTTGCAATCAGACAGCATTGCTGTTTAGACAGCAGCCACATTTGAAAAGATCAGATTCAAAACCAACTCCTGATGTGGCCCAAATTGGATTTGAGAAGATCAGATTTGAAGCCCTTTGGAGTGTTTAGACTGGCAAAAATTATTTGATCTGTGTTACTTGAGGGTAAAAAAATCGGATTTGGTGTGTAGTGTAAACAGGGCCTATGATACCAGACTGAATGGAAAACTTTCCCTTGTCTTTATTTTTCCTGTTGTTAAATTAATATGAACAATGGGAAACGACTATCAGATTTACCCACAAATAAGTCACATTCACTGTTTTCAGTCAATGTCACCACCTCCATCCGGATTGTGTAAAGACGTATTGGTGTACCAAATGTGTTGAACTCTGTTCCTAAAAATACCCTACAACAAATGTGACAGTATATGCCCCCTTTTTTATTTAGAAACAGCTGCTTAAAACTGCAGTGGTCAGCTGTTAAGTGATATCACAAATACATTTAAAAAATTAACCTGTCTACCAAAGCTTTGACATGTGTTTAAAGTTTCAAAGTTTTGGCTGAGAAAAAAATGGGCTAAAATTAATTGAAACATTGGTGGGTTTAGATTTTTCATTGAATTTTTTCACTGTTTAATGATCTCTTTAGTTATTTCCTGCTTGTCTCTGTAACTAATCTCTCTTGGTTTGTTCCAGTATGACAGATTTAGGAAGCTTCATGCAGAGCTTGAGGAGAAGCTGGAGGCATCAGAGATCCAGATTAAACAACAGTCTGCAGAATACAGAACCCTTCTACAACAGAAAGATGTATGTTCATATCGTTTTGAAAATGTAGTGATTTAAATGACCCACTGGTCACAAATCTCAAGATTAAAAGGCTTGTGTTTAGTAATGTCTGATTTCTATGTCAAATTGTGGTTCAGTGTAGTAGCATACAACTCCATTTAAGCATGGCCTAGATTAGTGGCTTGTTTTTCAATCTCAACAAATTAGGTAATTAAAAACACAATTACTCAAATCTGTTTAATAGACTGAGCTTTTGCATTATTGCATAAACAGAAGGTCAGTTTTATTAAAATAGACTATATACACAAAGCTCTTGGTAACAGTGGATATGTTTATATCCACCCAGGTGGAGATCAGCCACCTTAAAGCACGGCAGAGTGGGCTCCAAGAAGAAGTCCAGAAGTTGCAGCAGTCTGCCCAGTCTTCCTCCGTCGGCCCTGCGCTGTTGCCCATTGCCACAACGTCCTCCACCACAACCTCGTCGTCTGCTTCCACCTTCCTGACACGTCCCTCAGGGTCTCACCAGGGCTTCCACAGCGATGAAGTTGACATTAGTGACGTTCTTTGGTTGCAGCAGGAAATCAACAGGCTGTCCACAGAAGTCATGCGTCTGGAAGGAGAAGTGGTGCACTGGAGGAGAATGTCTCAGGTAAATGAATGGGAGAACATGTTGACATGGCAGAATGTATACTTTATAGGGCGTTGAACCTGAGTCTTACATTTAGATTGACAGAAGATTGTCCGTGAATTTGGCTCTGACAGCACATCACACAGAGAAGAAATATACCACATACTGATTTATTTCCTCTTCCCCTAATAATCCCTTAGTTTGGCTTGAGCATGGTTATTTTTGATTGTTTTTTTTGTTTTTAGTGCCCAGTGCATGACTACAGAACGGGACAAGTCCGCTATCAATGTAAAAATATTTTTAGTACAAAATCTGAAATTTTCCAATTAATTTAAAACAGTGGTGGGGGAACCTTGGCCCTCACCCTGCAAGGTTTCCATGTATCCCTGCCCTTACTCACCTGATTCAAATGAATTAGTAATTGTGTAGAACTTCATAGGCTGCTGGATCCATTCGATTCAAATCTGCTGTGTTGGCGCAGGGTTGCAAGGAAAACTGCGGCCCTCGAGGACCAGGGTTCCCCGCCACTGCTTTAAAGGCTGGTTCATCCAACTCATAGATTATGTTTGATGTCTTTTTACATGCAGATTAAATTTCTGAGAGATCTTTTCAGCCATTTCAGTGTAATTGTAAGATCATTGAAATGTGTTATTTATATAATTCAGCTAATATTTCACACTTCCTGGTAGAATATAACCGATTTCACTTTAAAACACTATAAAAAAGAAAAGAAAAACAAGCTGTAGTTGACCATGAAATTTTATTCCGAATTATTAATTTTATGGAATTAAGTTTTATTTAAAATTGATTAAGTAAAATCGCAAATTTTTCAGGTGAAACTTCAAATGTCAGAATATATTTAAGAATTTGCTCAAATACAATAAATGATCTGCATGGCCGGTTTCCACAAGAAGAGCAGAAGATGCATGTGCCTCTGTTTCCACTATGTTGGCACTCGCTATAATACAGGTATTTCACAATGTAGTTTCTCCGACATGCTGAAAAGAAGGTCAGGCGGGAGTATTTCATTGGTAGCTGTCTGCAGTTTCAACATCACATGGATCTAAAGCCTGCATACTGCTCCATTAGGTTTATATCATGCTCTGTTTTAGGCATCGACAGCGACGGGGGCCGGTAATGGCGATCAGGGGGAAATTCTCAAACTTCAAAGGACTATTAAGGTGACTTTTGTAATTTTGTACTTTTGTAGTAAACTGTATTTTGTAGAGAAATGCGTAGTATTCATAACGTTATTAGACAGTAATGAGACTGAGATTATAACTTTTGTTTTGTTGGATCAGGAGCTGCGAGACGAGATGAGTCGTGAGGTGGACGAACACCAGCATGAACTGGCAGCTCTGCAGGACGCTCAGAGACAGAAGATGGCCGATGTCACCCGGCGACACAGAGAGGAGTTAGCAGAGTATGAGGAGAGGATAGAAGAGCTGGAGGAACAGATTCATACTGGTAAGCTTAATTTAGGCATTTCTGGTCAAAAACATGGTCCAAAAATAGAAAAGAAAGAGAGATTTTATGTTCTTACAAACTCTGCTGTAAACAGATTCACAGCACTGACTGTCGGAATCATGACACTTTTTTAAAATAGCTATTGATATAAAAGAAATTATTTTAATAGCGCAGAATAATTACATGAGACAAATGACATTTCTTCTCAAAATCATTCTTTGTAGGAGGCAGTCAAGCCAGCTCCTCATCAGATGTCCCCAAACTGCTTGAACTCCAGAAAAGCATGCAGTCCCTACAGGAAGCAGCCGAGCAGCGTGAGAAGCAGCTTGCTGAACTGTCTGCAAATCTTGAGGATGCACGCAGTAAACAAGCCTCACTGCAGCTGGAGAGGGATGATGCCCAGGAGGAAAATGCAGGACTGCTGCAGAACTACTCTCGGCTGCAGGCCTCCGTTGATGAACTGCAGACACGAGTGCAAGAGCAGCAGGAGAAAGCTCTGCAGAAAGCCCAGCTGGAGCATGATATCCAAACTCTGCGAAGTAGCCTCCAGGGTATGTTTTATTTGTGTTTTAGATATGAGGATTGGATACTTTTTCTTGTTTTATTCAGGATTATTTTTGTGTTCATGTAATGATTTTTTTATTGTTGTACACTCGCATAACAAAGAATATTATCTTCACCTTGTCAGATGCAAATTGTAACTTTATCAAAATTTCAACTTTTTAGCTGCTGAAAAAGAAATTGAGAGACTGAAAAACCTGGGTGAGGTAAGTTTGTACATATTCAATTCATACATAAACTTTATGTAGTTAAAGTTTTTATTAATTAATTTATTAGATGGTTTAGATAATCTTAAATTACATAAACAACATTCAAGTTTCAGTGCAGCAAATTGTCAAATCAGTTTAAACCAGGGGTGTCAGAGATGTATAGTGTTTTGTTTTTTTTTGTTTTTTTGTTTATGACTCTTGGGTCTGGGATCTGGGCTATTTCTGTCATATAAAAAAAAAAGAAAAATTCTCCTCTTCATTTAGTCTTTTTAATATAAAGCACTTTGAGTTACATTCTGTGTGTGAGAAAGTGCTCTACAAATAAAGATTGATTGATTGATTGATTGATTGATTGATTGATTGATTGATTGATTGATTGATAGATAGAAAGGGGATGTTACTGAGGTTGTTGATATGTAACAATTTCTAATCATTTACTGTTAGTTTAATAATATTTCTGATGTTACCTTATAGGTAGAACCAAAGGAAGAAGTGGAGCATGCAGACATCTTAGAGCTGAACACAATTATTGGAACACTGAGACAAGAAAAGGAGATCCTTGAACAAGATAAGGTTTGTTTATCTGATGCAAAAATTAAAGGACCGTATTACCTGGCTACTGAAATATCTGAAATAGTGTCACTATGTGGGTTAGATTAGTAGTTACACAGAGGATCACTAGAGTAACAAATCTACAACTTCACTGAATGTTTAGTAAAGTATTTGTTTACATACTAAAGAAAAAGCCTTTACTGCCTCTGGGTGTAATGCTAGAATTGGGATGTGAAAGTAACAGTCTCAACAGCTGAGTTTTGTTTTTCTTTTTTTGTTCACAGCTTAATCTGGAAGAAAAACTGAAAGTGGCAGAAGAACAAATGGTTAGTAGTAAAGGAGAAGAGTCTGATGACGTGGACTCTCTGGAAGATCTGAAGGTTGAGCTGGAGAGGAGAGAAAAGGTCCTCAGAGCCACAGAGGAGGAACGGGACACCCTGATGTCTGAGCTGGAGGAGCTGGACCGACAAAACCAGGAAGCAACACAGGTCTGACTGCTAAGTGCTTTTTTTATGAACATCATTATTTATTCACCATTCAACATTTGTTAGCATCCTCTGCTAGTTCTTTGAATGATATTGTAGTTCCACTTTTTAGGATATCATTATTTAATGATCTATTTTTTTCTAGCATGTGATCTCTGTGAAGGAGCAGTTCTCTGGACAGTTAAAGGAGGTTCAGGCAGAGTTGGTCAAAGTAACTTCAGAGCTCAACACAACCAAGGACCAGAAAAGGACACTAGAGCAAGAGCTTGAGACTCAAAAAGAGAAAATCCGCCAGAGTGCTTTCACCCTGAACGATCTGCACATGAGCAAACAGCAGCTGGAACGGACTGTGAAAGAGCTGAAAGACAAATTGGGACATGCACAGGAGCAGAGCCGGGATGCTCGTAGAGAAGCTGCAGAGCTGAAGAAGACCCTGCAGGAGAAAGAGGATGACTTATGTGCTGCAAAAGCACAACTGGATCTAGGAGGGCAGAGAGGAACTGAAGTGCAGAGAGCCACGGAACAGCTGGCAGCGAAGGAGAGAGAGTTTTCAGACCTCAGGAGAGAACTGGATGAAATGAGGAGCTCCTACGAGAGGGTGATGTCTGAGGAGTATGAGATGAAAATGGAGAACAGGAAGTTGAGGGACGAGAGTGAAGATGCTTTGGGTAGAGTAGAGGAGCTAACTAAGCAGTTAAAGGAAAACCAGGCTGCTCTGAACAGGACTGTAAGGGAGAAGGATACTCGTATTGAAGCGTTAAAGCTTGAGAAAAATCAGCTTGAAGGTGAATTGACGCAGACTGAGAGGACGCTGGCAGAACAGGTCAAACAGTACCAGCAGACCATAGAGGAGCTGACTCGAGCTCGCTCAATGGATGCCTCGGCTTTGCAGACCGAGCACGAATCTGCAATCCAACTTAACCAAAAGAAAGACTTTGAGATCGCTAAGCTGAAAAGAGACATGGAGCAGCTGGCAATGGACCACAGAGACACCAACGAGATGCTGTCCATCACAGTGGCAGGACAGAAGCAGCTCACAGATTTGCTCCAGGAGAAGGATGCCTTCGTGGAGACTTTAAAACAAAATGCAGCAGATTTACAGACAGAGATGGAGAACAGCATTTCCATCACGACCAAGGAAGCAGAAACTCTAAAACAGGCTCTAGAAGAAAAGGATAAACAGCTTGGTGGCATGAAAGAGGAGAACAGCCATTTGAAAGAAGAGATTGATCGCATCAGGGATCAGCAGAGCAGACCTCAACCTCTGGCTGAGCCCAAGACCCTGGACATAATCACAGAGCTGGAGACGGAGATAACACAGCTGAAGTCCTCCAGGAACTGCTTTGAAGAGGAGGTTGAGACTCTGAGGAAAACCATGGAGGACCAGCAAGCTTCTCTCCTTTTGTCCCAGCGGTCTCTGCAGGCTCAGCAGAGCGAGCTTGACCAGGCGCACGTTTGCAATCAGCAGACCACGCTCAGCTATGACAGACTTATCCAGGCCAGAGATGAAGAGATAACCCGCCTTCAGCAAGCGCTTGATCAGTTCAGCGAGAGTCAAGGCCGTGGCAACTCTCCACCTGTGCAGGGAGAGGTCATCCTCCAGGAGGACAAGACAGAGTCTCTGAATCAGGAGAATGGCAATGAGAAGCATGACCTGTCCAAGGTAGAAATAGAGAGACTGGTGAAGGGCATCAAGGAGAAAGAGACTGAGATCAGTCAGCTGAATGAGAAGAACCTCTCATTGACCAGACAGTTGGATCAGCTGGCGGTGTCTCGCGATGAAGTGGACAAACTCTCTCAGATTATCTTGCAGAAAGATCTGGAAATCCAGGCACTTCATGCTAGACTCTCCATGGGTGGAGGACATAGCCAGGATATCCTGTATTTACAGCAGCAGTTGCAGGCCTATGCAGTGGAGAGAGAGCAGATGTTAGCGGTACTGAATGAGAAGACCAGAGAGAACAGCCAGCTTCGCTCTGACTATCACCGGCTCATGGATATCATGGCAGGGAAGGAAGCTGCCTTAGTGAAGCTCCAGCAGGAGAATCAGCGCCTCTCCAACATGAGCGACCCCTCAGGTAGCCAGGAGATGTTCAAGGAGACCATCCAGAACCTGTCTCGGATTATCAGGGAGAAGGACATAGAGATTGATGCTTTGACTCAGAAGTGCCAGACCCTGGTGACTGTCCTGCAGTCCACAGGAGGAGAGTCCGGGCCCGGCTCTGGAGGCGTCAGCAGCAACCAGTTTGAGGAGCTGCTGCAGGAGAGGGACACGCTGAAGCAGCAAGTGAAGAAGATGGAGGAGTGGAAGCAGCAAGTGATCACGACTGTGAAGAACATGCAGCACGAGTCCGCGCAGCTGCACGAAGAGCTGGTCAAGCTGCAGAGTCAAGTTTCGGCCGACAGCGACTGCAGCTCGAAGCTGTCCGTGGACTACGCTCGACTGATCCACAGTTACGAGCAGAAGGAGAAGAGGCTGGGAAGTCTCAGCCTTGAACTCGCTCAGGTGCAGCAGACTATCACACAACTTAGCACCTCTAAGGATGTTCTTCTGGGTAAATTAGACAGCGTGACACAGACTCCTGAAGTTGTAGCCGCTCAGTCTAGTTATGCTCCTCTCACAGCTGATGCTCCAACGCACCAGGGCAGCTTGCCTGTAAACAATGACAAACTGCTGACAGAACTTGAACGAATACGAGTGCAATTAACTGATCAAGAAAACATGATCAGGACTCTTCAGGAAAACAACCACAGACTCTCCAACTCAGCTTCAGCCTCAGAGAGTGAACATAGAAGTCAGGCTGAGGAAGTCCGGCAAGTCAGAGAAAGAATGGAGTCTTTGCAGAGGTCGCAACGAGAAAAAGACTTGCTCATCAAAACCAAAGGAGACCAACTCATCCAAGTGAGCGAGACTCTGCGTAACCGAGAGAACGACAACGAGGTGTTGAAGCAGGCCGTGACCAACCTGAAAGAACGTGCTCTCATCCTGGAACTTGACGTGAAGAAGCTGAAGGAAGAGAACGAGCTGGTGGCCGCACGCTCCAGAGAAAAAGAGTCCGAGTTCAGAGCGCTGCAAGAAACAAACATGCAGTTCTCGCTCCTGCTCAGAGAAAAGGAGTTTGAACTGAGCGCAGTGAGCGAGAAGGCTGCCACAGTGGAGAAGATGCTCAAAGACAAAGAGCAGGTCAGATGGCTGCATCGCTTCTTCATTTCTCCATAATTCATTAGATGTGCTTGTTATAAAGATAATGTTCAGTAATTCAAATAAACAGAATATGTTTCTCCCACCTGTCAATATGATGATGTTTTCCTGTGATCATGTGACACAGGGTAAATCTGGTGAGCTGAACCAGCTTCTGAATGAGCTGAAGTCAATGCAAGAGAAAGCTGTGATGTTCCAGCTGGAGAGGGATCAGATGATGATGGCACTCAAACAAAAACAAATGGAGACCACTGCAGTACAGACTGAGGTAAGAAAAGAGTATTTGGCTTCCGTTAACCTTTTTTCTTTTCTTTTCTTGAAGAGAAAGTGTTGTGAAGAGTGGGATACTGTGTCCTACTTTACCCTGATACATGTCATTGTCTCCATTCCGTTACACAGTTGCAGGGTAAAAAGGTGTCAACCACCTGCAATTACTGCAGTCATGTTTAGTACTGACATTTCTCCAGAAATAATGCCTCCAAGCTGTAGTGTTTTATCTTTAACTTGTAGCTAATGATTTCTTACCAACTCTGAGGTTTATACAGGTTATTCTAAAAGCTAGGTCCATTATGGAAATTTGATTTTGATGGCTAATAATGACTTTTTAGGACTCTGCACAGCTGCATGCATCTTCTCTCAACAGCTGCCTTAACCACATTAGAAGGCTTGGCTGGTGGCACACAACTACATTTACTGTACATTCATGAGTATATTTTCATTGAAACATTCATTTGGGAAGATTGGCAACTTGTTACAAAATGAAAATTTGTGATAAATCATGAGTCACTACAAAGTGTAATTAATTGCAATTAAATGTTTGAAATCTTAAATGTGATATATAGAACTTTTTCATAAAAATGGATATTTTTAAAACAATAATACACCCACAGAACGTCTGAAGGGGTGTAGAATAAAAGTGTTCATTTTGGAGAAAAAATTAATATTTCATCCAAAAATTATATTTTAATATTTTTTATGGGTCCTAAAAACGTAAATATTTTCCTTTGATTGCCTCGCCCCCCGACAGCAATTGTCTGTCAGCCAACAGCATCAGGCCGTTGATGCCATAAAAAGTGGAGCGCACGGGATGCCAGATCGTTTGCTAATCCGTATTTACTACCCGATACATTACACTGTAAGACTCATTGCTTGACATCACGGCAGACTATATAATCACGGCTTCTCCCCCGCGGACATTCGGCGAACCTGGCAACCGGTGCAGCTGACGGTAGGAGCAAGAAAACGCCGACTACTGACCGGGAGGAGTGAAAGTTCTATAGAACACCTTTAAATTATTCCTAATCATTTTGACAAAATATTTGTGGTTAATAACATAATAAAAATAAATGAATAAGATTGGAATAGATTGTTTTAAACCACTTATATTTACATCCAAAACAGCTCAACATTGTTCACATTTTTCCAAAATCTTCTCAATATTTTCCATAAAGTTGACATTAATAGATTCCAACCATCATTTTGTTGCAAATGTCTGTATTCCCACAAACATAATGCAGTGGACACATTTCAGTCTGGAGAAGAATCTTAACTCTTTTCTTAGACCTTTACAGATAATGGTGTTTCTGTTTTTTAGCTGCAGCATGTGAGGGATAAAGAACAGCGTCTGAACCTGGAGCTGGAAAGGCTGCGTAACCACCTGCTGGAGATTGAAGATTCCTACACAAGAGAAGCTCTCGCTGCTGAGGACAGGGAGACTGAACTACGCAGGCGGGTGATGCTGCTAGATGAGAAGCTGGCCACATCCTCCAATGCTGTGGAGAAATCCAGGTTAGCAAAATACTCAAATTTCTGCCTTGTAGCCATTCATGAATAGGGTTACTCATTTTATGGAGGTGGGCATTGTTAACGTAATCTCTTATGCAATTCTGCTTGCATTCTCTGCTCTCCACAGCCAACAGGCGAGCATGCAGGTGGAGTCTCTGCAGGAGCAGTTAAGTGGGGTGGTGAAGCAGAGGGACGATGCGCTCATCCAACTCAGAACCTCTCAGGATCAGGTCAACCAGTATGCAGTGTCGCTCTCCAACCTGCAGATGGTGCTAGAGCAGTTCCAGCAAGGCACGTTGGCAGAAACATTATTGTGTCCTTGCTGTTTATGTGCAGCTATGTAATACTTTTCCTTATGTTTCCCCAATGGCATCTACTTTAAGAAATAACTTATCTTTTAGTATTGAATTTTTTTTCTTTTCCTTTCAGAGGAGAAAGCGATGTACTCGGCAGAGCTTGAGAGGCACAAGAAAGAGAAAGAGGAGTGGAGAAGAAAAGCTCTCCTTCTTGAAGACCAAGCATCAGCTCTGCAGGTAAATCATTAATTCACAGAGGTGGACACATCTCTTGTCATGTCTTCTCTTATTTCTGCTTATGCCTTTGCTGCTTTTCTGTTTCAGATAAACTTGGACGAAGCCACCGCCGCTCTGGATTCAGCATCACGTCTCACTGATCAGCTCGATCTGAAGGAGGAGCAAATGGAGGAGCTGAAAAAACAAGGTGAGGTGCAGCTGAGTGTTTCCAATTGCCAACAGCTACACTTTATCTTGAAGTTTTCTTTCCAGCTATAAATATTGATAGGGGATGGGCACATTATGAGACCGAACTCCATATGAATGTGAGCCCTCCAGTTTAATACGGAAGTTACCTTCATGAGGTTGTAAAAAAATGTTTCATGTCTGCTTTTTCAAAAAATGTTATAGAAGGCATCTGGCCTCTTCAATCTTGGCAGGCTTTGAGCAGACGTATGTCCTTATCATAGACTGATTTACCCACAAAAATGTGGGGGTAACTTAACCCCACGTTGTCTCCATTTACATTATTTTTTTGTCTGGTTTTTGTCACACTGAGCAGATATCGCTCTTATCACATATATGACCATTACGTCACAGCAAATTCTCAGACTGTTTATTTTTGTCCCCAGCTCTGTGGCTGTTCAGGCTGAATTTGTCCAGTTCTAAAAGGAGCCTTTATCTTTTTTTTTCTTTTCATGTCTGTCACCAAAAGGAAAAGTCTTTTTATGTCTATTAATAATTGATTAATTGTAAGAATGTGCTGAACCACAGTCACATCAGTCAAAGACTAACTAGCATTTCTATTTTGTGCCTCTGAAACGTATATGTTAGTAGCCATCTTGTGACACATTCATAGTTTAAAAAGAGTTTAAGTCTTGAGAAGCCGGATTTGAAAACAGGTAAGGTGCTGTGAGAAAAAAAAATATTTATAGGTAGTTTGAAAGGTCTATCAGAAGAGCAGTTAAAGCAGCTAGCATGCCTGTTGTGGGGGTTAATTTGTTGTGAAAGCAGATCTTAAATGCTGAAGCTTTAATGTCATGAAAAACATCTTGTTTCTGCTTGTGTTCTAGTGGAAGTGAGGCAGGAGATGTTGGAGGAGGCGCAGAAGAAACTCATGAACCTTCTGAACAGTACAGAGGGAAAGATAGACAAGTAAGTAACTCAGTTTAATTAGATTGTGATTTGTTAATCTCATGTTTATTCAAAATTTCCAAGTGAAAAAAAATAAAGCAGCTTCCAGGAATTGTAGAAAGTCATTGAGATATGATAAGGTGTAATTTCTCAAAGTTTATGACTGAAGCAGATTTCAGAGGTTTGTCACCATCAGCAATGTTTCCGTTAACATAAAATGAAGGATTACTTGCAGATTTTAGACAAAGCTCTGGCATTTTTGCCCAAATAAAATGTACGATCCCTTGAAATTGCTGGAAGACTTGGGATACAAGAGTTTCATAGTTCATTGTTTTAATTGCAATGAATAGGTTGCTACTACTGCCTGATTAAAAAGATTAAATATTTATTTGTCAGTATGTATCTTACGACACACCAAAATTACACAATGAACATTGGGTTATTGTTTTTTCCTGCGTACGGGGCCTTCTTCATGGGCCCACAGTGGTTCACCTCTATTGCCAGCCTGGGATCTTGAACCCAGATTCTCCAAACCAAAGCCCACCTCTGTAACCAATAGGCTACCACTCCCCTAAGAGTTAAAAGTCAACATTTGATACAGAACCATTGCATGAGACAAGAAGAAAGCAATCTCTTTTAAAAGCTTGATTAGTGTCATCATGGGACATTGTTGTTCATGTTGTTTTACCCGCAGGGTTCTGATGCGCAACTTGTTTTTGGGGTATTTCCACACACCTAAAACCAAGCGTTCCGATGTGCTGAGGCTCATGGGAAGTGTGCTGGGACTGAGCCGAGACGACATTGATAAGGTGAGGGATGTCTAAGCTCATATGCAAACTATTTGCTTAGGCAGTCACATTATTATGTTTGAGGCAGCTGGTGTTAATTTTGATAGAGGTTGGTGAGCGACATTCACACAATTTTGCCATGTGTGAAATAAATCCAAGACAAATAGCTGGACCAATAGAAGCCAAAATACAGTGTCTTTGAAGTTTGAACTTGTTTTATGCTTCCCTCTCCTTTTTTAAATCTCAATATATATGGTAAAACACATACAGGACATATTTAAAGATGTCAAACATTGCGTGTTTGCCAAAATCATATGAACAAAGATTGTATGTGCATCTAGTACAATATGATTGACTCATTTTATCACATTGAATAACTCTTTTGCAACATGCTTTTGTTATTAAAAGTTAATAATATAAAATTAGGCAGGTAAAAAAAATATCTGATCTGAAATATCTGATGATAGTATTGCAGCGTTCGGTATTATTACAAGAGGATGCAAAAAAGTATATAACTTGATCAACATTTGTCCAGATCATTTTACAGTTGAAATTAAGTTGCTGATGGACAGACTGGGTACTATTGGAATGTTTCTGTAATGATGTTCTCATATCTGTTGCAAACATTTGTGTGTTAATTTAGTCTCATGAAAACTGATAAGCATGCCAAACACAGCTGCTGTTTGTTATTTGTTTTAAGTTTCTGAAAGATGACCGTTCAAATAAGACAATAGATGAAAAAGCAAAAATAAAATCTGTGTTTGGCATTAAGTGTTTAAAATCTGTTTAAAAATAGATTAAGGATATTTTAAGTTTGCTGGCATTTCTATTTGCCAAAGCTTCAAACTTAATGTTTCTGGTTACTCAAGTCAACTCTGTAGGGAGTCGGGGCTTTCAGCACTTTTCCCTCCAGGGAAAGAGAATTGGTAAAACTTGTGGCTGGCTGATAGGAAATCAAAGCCAGGCAACTGTTTGCTAATTTTAGAATAAGAACTGGGAAAAGCTGAAAACTGCTTAACAGACTTTGTCCTAAAGACATTTTGACACTGGTCAAAAAAGCAACTATTAACTGCTAACATCTGGCTTTTGAGAACATAGAGGCTGCAAGTGTTTGATTAGCATTCAGTTCCTTGTCAAATGACTCCATAGCACACATGGGTATTAACTGCTGCACTTTAAGCTACAAAAATCTAAAACCTGCAGGATTGCAGCCCTCGAGGACCAGACCTGGACACCCCTGATTTAACCAATCAAATTACTTTACAAAGTCGGTCTTTATCATTAACCATAGTCCATCACATCCTGCATCCTTTCATGTTATTGCACTTAGAGTCTGGAAGTAAATGGTAGTTAATGGACCAGCCCTCTGTGTACTGAGGATAAACCATAGCACTAGGATAGGATATATTCAACCCACTGTTTAAAAACCCATTAACCCTCGTGGTACCCTT
>JAPMNP010725608.1:0-12488 GCA_029874935.1 Atherina boyeri
TTGTTACACACTGCACTTTTAAAGAAACAGGAGCTAAAGTGAAGCTTTCAGATGGAAAGTAACAAGAAATGTTGCAAAAATGTCAACAATGGTATTTCCACAAATAAGATGGTAAACTTGTTAATGGACATTACACAGGCTCTTTTATAGTTATTCTGTTTTTACTCTTTCCTTCTGATAAAAAAAGTGAGTCCATTTGCCATTTTCACAAATATCAATCTGCTTTATCCTTTAATTAGCCACAATATCGGAAAACATACTATTCTGCTGAATCTCAAACTATAGAATGTTCATCAATATGATTTAGCTTCTTGTTAAACCGGTCCGAAGATGTTCAGACCAAACCCAAACATCATTTTCTATTAGATAATATTCTAGAAAAACTTTGATCTGCTGTGTAGCTTAGACTTGTTTTCCTGTCACTTATATTCAAATCATTAAAACAGTTTTTTTGCCTGGAAATTCTGTCATCAAATAGAATTTGTTCAACACTTACTGGGACATGATTCTAGCCGACAAACTCTTATGGTGTCGGGTTTACTATCCAGACACAGTCCGATGGTGTTGTCCCTGGTGTGGCACAGCGCCTGCCTCTGCTGGGTCCCGTTACCACATGTCACTGAGCACTATGTACAGGTACAGGACACAAATACAAACTGATCACAAATTAGTTGGTAAACATGGATGAAATACTGCAGTGATTGTATAGCAACACAAAGGCAAGCAAAGTACAAGAACATCATGACTGCTTTATTTGTAATTAGCAACAAATGAGAGCAAATATGTTGCTCAGAGACAAGTCAAGCCTGCCAAGACTACAGACCCAAGGCAGTCTTCTGAATTATTCAACTACCGTATATAAAAACCCTGCAAAAAAATTAGGATTTTTAAAACGATTTTAGCTTTCCTCAGCCCCTCTGTCGACTCACGAATTTCCTGCTTACCTGTGACCACGGGCCAACTCTCCACTGGGTGGGGCAAAGAAATCGGTGGCAGGGTCTGCGGGCCTCCGGACGATCGTCGTTGCAGTGTTTATTGTGGATGTGGCGTGTGGTGTTGTCATACGAGGGCTGGACGCAGCTGACTGAGCGGATTTGCATCCCTGTCTTTCCACAGGGTTTACTGCAGTTCTGCCACTCCCCTGTCACCCAGCTGGAAGTGAGAAACGAGAAAAACAACAGCACACGAAATATGAAAACATGAAAATGACCGGAGAAAAAGTGCCATTTGAAAGAATAAAAAGCTTTGAAGTTGTCAGAAATTTATTTCAACAGCTGGTGCCAAATAAGAGGATGCATACATGGGCGGGGGGCAGGGCTTCTGGTTGCAGTCTCTGATGTCTCCCTTCGGTTTCATGTTGGACTTGTTACAGAAGCTTTTGTGAACCATTTTGCTGTCAACTTTTCTTCTGCAGCCATAACGCAGGTACTGCTTCCCTACAAAAAAAAAAAAAAGTACAAAATTACACAAGCATGAGCGGACAGACAGTCAAGCAAAACACAGACAGGTGACCTCACAGGCAGCGGTTTCCTGAATTTACCATACCTCCACTACAAGGCTTCGAGCAATAGGACCATCTCTTCGGTGCCCACTCATAGGCACTGTCCTCAACCAACATGTTGTTTTGAATGGCAAAGTCACTGTCCATATTCATCATGTACTTGTAGGACAGATTCACATCTTCGTCCCCTTGCAGTTTCATCTACAAACAGAAAGATCAGCATGATACCAGTGAGAGACACATTCATGTGTAAGAAAGTTCAATCTTAAGTTTATTCATATCATTTTGTACCATTATCTGAATTCCATGTCTGAGAGGACCAGTACTCTGAAGGGTCTCCTTGTCATTGTCATTCTCATATTCCCACTCCACGCCCTTCTCTATGACTGAGCGGGATTCTGGGTATTCATTTTCCCCATTTAAGAAGAAATATCCTGATGCCACATTCTTAATGGCTGTAGATGAAAAAAATAGATAAAAAAAAGAGAATGAAAGATAATACATACACATATTCATGAAAGAAAAACAAGGTATGGTTTAAGATAACTTACCGAGAGTATGTGTGGTGGCTTTCAGCTCTTGGATCAGTAAGTGTCTTGCTCCTCGGGGGATTTCAAGAACTTTGAGGAAACCTGAAATGACATACTCATATGGTTTGAGGTTGCAAAAATCAGCAAGCCCCCCCTCTCCCCATCAAAGAATTCATTTTATAGTTTCCTGACAAATATCCCCAGCTAATCTGGTAAAGATGTCTTTTTCACTTCAACCAGATATTCTTACTCATGGATCAGAATCCCTGCAGTTCTCATTATTCCCAGCCTGAGAAAAAACAGACTATTCCGGGAACTCTGCTGGTATGATGCAGGTCTGTCCTGACATCATCAGTTAGATGTTAGATAATGCACTTCACATGACCTCATGGAGTTTGTCGTAACTACTTGGCATTGCTCAAATGGAAACATGTAAGATTAGATCTGCCAAAGGTTTAGAGTCAGTTTCAGAAATCTTCCTCTAGAGGGCGATGTTTAATCAAACATGACAAAATACGGAGACATATAAAACATGTACAAACACACGGACTCGTACCAAGTATTTTCCCTGCTCTTATCATAACGATATTCCAGATGGGACCAAGTTCAGTTTGTCCCAGATTAAAACACATTAACTGTGACAGTTTACCTTGCTTCTTTGCAGTTCGTGTGATTGTGTCTTTGAAGGTTTTGCAGCTGGAACTGTCGCCTCCACACACTCCACACTTGTCCTCCTGCTTTGAGGAGCCGACCACGCCGTCACAGCCCACCTTCTGTTAACCAGGACACAGGAAGTTTCACAGTGTGTAAATCCGAACATATGCAGCTGTCTCGCTCTGAGGCACACACTCGCGACGCTGCTTACCTCGCACTCCCCACGCACACACACACTGTGCGGGTCCTTGTATGAGCAGCGGGTGCCATCCAGGACCATTCGCTCCATGAGGACCACGTCCCGTATCTCCTTGGACTGGCAATACAGGTGGCAGCGTTTTTTCGCTAGGGGGCAAGCACATTTTCAGGATGTGTAAATGACTGTCAAAATGATGATTTCATTCTTACAACCAACATGTGATTATTTTTTTTTATGTTGTGAATGAGCTCTCTGTGAGTCAGCATGATACTCTGTCTCATTGTGTCTGTCTGAGTGAGTCATACTACAAACTACATGAGCCCCCAGAGACAAAACCTGGCAGATCATCCCAGCGAGAATAAACACTCCTACTTCATCATGCAGATGGTCACAATCCAGAGGCCTTGTCTTCTGGAGCTTTGACACTTATAAACAGGTGGCAGACGTGCTACAGATCTGATTACTTGGTTGAATTTTGAGGGAAAAACCATTTTTTTCTAGTTAAAATGATAAAACACACACTAATAATGTTAAGATACTTGTTTAGCGATTTGAATGAAGTGTTTTTATGAGCTGTGACAGCTGATTTTGGACACAGGCGTGAAGATACATTCAAGTATCAGCACGCAATACTTTTCATAAATTCCTTGCTCCCTGTCAGTTGCACTTTCTGCTCTGCTCCTTATCCTTTAACATTTAAACACACAAAGAAACTTACAGTTTATGCCAAAATAATTAATGTCACAGGGTTATTTTTTTGTAAACACACAGCCTCATAGGGATTTCAGAGCCTAGTGTGATCTCACTTGCATGAGAACACAGCAAAAACTGAAAGGTTAGATAAATGGTTTGTTTCCTCACATTTCATGTTTCTTTCCTCTGGAGTAATTTACTGTAAATCTGTTGATGCAGGAAAATACCCACATGGAGAAATAATAACAACGATTTGTCAAACAAATATTACAATTTCACATCTGGAGCTCAGGAGATGACAGACCATGAATGGAATTCAATTTCACCTCCCTTCACCTCCCCCCCCCTTGCAAAAACACACGGGAAAGTAATTTGGGATGGAGAAAGCTTTGCTGAATAGTATAGCATTTATAAATAATAACAATAAAGAAAAAAAACATTTGAAGAAGGCCCTGCTCCACGACCAGTCCCAGCACTTTCTTTAGGAAAGCCCTTTAGTTGGATGATAATTTAATATGCATCAGCAAGGCGCTGACACCACCACTTAGAGACAGGATGGATCAGACAACTTACACATGTTTTGGTTTTCAAAGGTTTCAATGGTGCTTTAAGAGATTTGGGTGTCTTAAATATGGATATTTAGATTTGAGTTCCAATACATGGACTTAAACATGGATGGACATTAAGGTGGAGGTAGGAAGAGGTTATTGAAGTTCAAATGACATCAGAAAACAGGTGGGGAACAAGAAGACAGATTCTTAAATGTGGCTGGCCTTTTAGAGGGTTTATGTATTCTGTTATGGTCGCTGACATCTGGCTGTAATGCTGAGTGTGAGCACAGCTTTGAGGTATGACAACGCCCTTACATAAAAACATGCCACGTCTTTGAAAATCTTTTTTTTTTTTCTTAAACGACTGTCTTTGAACTCAATATTTGCTCCCTCTTTCTGACTTTCATTTATGTAACAGCTTTAATGGAGCATTATCATTTCTCAGGTTTTTCCAATATCTCCATCACAACATCTGCAGGTGCATACTCACAGTCTGGGTGTTCATAAGGCAGCCAGTGGTGCTTGTTGCTGGGGTCAAAAGCATGGCACTGCTCCTCTCTTGGATCGCTGTAGATGTCCTCACACTCGTCAGTGTTGCACATCTGGAATTGGTAAGTTGCCCCCATGCAGGGCAGACCTCCTTTGTCTGGTCTGTTAGGGTGGCAGCACATAAGGAACAAGAGCTATTCTCTCCATCTAAACAGCATTACGTTTCAAGGGATGCATTTAAAGGACAAGGAATCCGCACTTCGGCCCCCACAGGAATCAAAAGACAAAAGAAATGAACACAAACACACATGTGGTGTTCACCTGAGTTGCTCCAGATTTATTTTGAGGCACAGAAATAAGGCAGAATAGAAATATACGATTCGTAATGCTCATAATAGAAATTAAAAATCAAGGCTTGATAAAGTAATACCTCTTTTCCCCTAGAACCTACTCAGCTCTACTCCACTCAATTCTACTCCGTTTAGGTTGATTTCCGTTACAATTAAATACCACCTCAAAAGGGGAGGGTTGTCATAGTAAGGCCAAGTAGCTGCTAAAGCAATCCTTGGTATCAGATGCTACTACCTAATGGAAAACCCGGAAAAACCTAGTTGAGCTGAGCCGAGTAAGGATTTAGAATAAATAAAAGTCTTTATGTGAAAAAACAAATGCCCATACCTTGGGTTGTCACAGTCCCGTGTACGAAACTGGACTCCTCCCCCACAGGTGCGGGAGCATTGGCCGAACTCGCTCCATGAGCCCCAATTTCCATCTTGTTTCATGATGTCTGGAGTCAACCAGATGCAGTGACCTTTAAAGCAGTGCTGCGATAGACCGAAAACATCCAAGCCAGATTCAGTATATGGAAACAGTGCATCAGATTATTTGTCTTCTTTTTTGTATCAATACCTTCCCATTCCCACACATGGTTCCGTCAATGGGTGGTCCTTTCTTGGTCTTGCAGAAAAATGGATTGTCTGGGTGGCTACACCACAGCTGCTTACATGGGTCAAATGTGCGATACTGTGGGGCACAGAGAAAGAGTTCTCATGATCATAAACCACTGTCTACATTGAAGACAATGGGTAACAGGTCAGCCATCATGAAGAAAGCTGGGATGAGACTAAGCATTGAAGAAAGGAAAGAAAAGTAGAAATGGGAAGAGGGAAATCACAACACTAGCCACAACAATAATATACCCAACGATCAAAACACTGGACCTGAGCTGAGTTGCTGCACTGGACACTGTGCTCCACTGAGAAACAGACAGTCGTTCATGCAAACTTAACCAATGGATGATAGAGAGACAAGGCTCTCGTAGTGAGACGGCCTGTGTAATTACGCCATGAGGGAGGTCAGAGGGCAAAATGTTTAAAAGCCAAAAGATGAGGTTTCAGTGACCTTTAAAGAATTCTTCCAGACACAGACGGAGGACCAGGTTCACCTCTTCGTCTGGTATGAACCAAAGATGAGGAAACCTCCAAACTGACCTGCATTCAGTGTCTGAGGGAGATATGCCCTCCTCCCTCCTTTCCACAGACTCTCATACCTACCATGGCCCCGGGGGACCTTTACAGGTCAGAGGGTGAGTCACAATCAGTGGCTAAGACTGTGGTAGGTAATCACTAGTCACATCAGACTGGAGGATCCTAAAAGCTGATGCAAAACATGGAAAAACAGCCTCTGTTCTGGCAAAGCGCTTTCCTCTTGGATGGGAAAGACATCTCTCCAACATTTTCCACTCGTTTATAGTCATGAAAGTGCCAGTATAATGAGGCTCTTCCTGCCAGTGCTGCTGTGATTTAACACAGATTTGCAGGAGAGGACTCGGGGTATGGTACTGATCAAGTGTTGGACCGCACCATAACCACCGCAACGATGAGCCTGTAGAATCACAGTGTTTTAAGGCGTTTTATTGGCTCTTTCTATCATTTGTGAGCATTTTAGAATCCTGCAGACTAATATCCAAAATATGACAATGGGTAGAACAGAGAAACAAAGTACAGTAAAAAGAAAAGGAGCAACATTGCAAAAACACTTACAATTTTAGAGGACGGATAGAAAAAGAAAATCTGAGAAAATAAATGACGGGCCACAAGTCTTCTCAGAGGTGGGGTAACCTTACCTGTGGTCCTGACTTTTGTAGCTGAGGGGAATGAGTTTGACAAGAGAATAGAGGGTAATCAAGCAAGGTGTGCAAAGCCCCTACACAAGCCCTTAGTCAATCAAGCAACAGCTTTGCAATAGCGTGCCACAGTGGCTTCACAGTCACAAAGAAGGTACTGGAGGGAAGGTAAAGATGCCAGGCAAGAAGCTGCAGCTGGGTGAAGCATGTCTTGAGTGAGGTATTTTTATTGTGTGTGTGATTTTATTTTTATTTTTTTACAAAACACTGTTTGTGACAGGTTAATGTAAAGGCACTGTGGTTTCAAGGTAACTTTACTGCTACAATGAAAACGTTATTTCTTTTTATCAACACTAACAACAGAAAAAAAGAAATAGCTATCAAAACCAATTACCTGCTTTTAAGCAAGATGTCAATCCCACCAGTGGCCGGGAGAGGAAACAGAGGACATCAAAATAATGTGAATAACTGTGTATGTGTTACTTATTTCTTTCCAGAATTAACAAGAGCTCAAAAAATGTGTTTACCACAGCGAAGTTCAACAAATTCTGAATTACCTGAAGACAGTTAATTCAAAGTGTTTCTTAAAGAACTGCAAAAATTCTCTCAGACTTAACATTGTATTGCCATTTGTTCTGAGAAGATATAATATTAGCAAAGTTCAAAAGCTGGCGATTGCTGTAGATCTTTACCTCGGTATGTTGGTGGAGTTAGTAAGTGCTAGTATATTAGTAAAGGGAATGTCGGACAACATGGATGTCTTACCGCGGTGCACATTGTGTAGCCCACACCGAAATCAAAGCGACACTGTTCATTCATGGAGTAGTGCAAACCAGGAAGTTGAGGCAGTGATGGCCAGTTGTGGTCAAACGGGTCATCACGAAGACAGTCATAGGAGCTGCAAGTGGAGTCAAGAAAATGAGTTTCATTTCCTTTCTTTCAACTCATATGCACACCTGGTTAAGAATTACTGGTACCCCTGAATTGTCTGAGCAGAATTTGAAGCGTGTTCTTTAATAAACAGCGATGTCCCATTGAACAGGAATAATATAGGACTTACATCTTGCAAAATGAAAAACATAAACTTAATCCTGGGCATAATCACGGACAAACTTTACCAATGTTTACACTGGGGAACAACATTTCGCTCAAAACACCTGATTTCATCATTCTTTTGAACCAGTGCCTCCAGTAACACCATAACATGAAAGCACATCCACTGTGTTTTACTGTTGAAAAGGATTTTAGTTTTATTGCCTTAATCTCTTTGCCAAAGACAAACTGATGGATTCACAAAGAACTAAACTGTGGTCTCCTCTGTCCTTCAAATTTTTATTTTCTTTTCACTCGTGGCGTTGGCATCTATTCTTTGGGGAGTCCTACTATGTACTCTGTGCAGCTTATAATACAGGTTGAAACTGTTGCTCCAGACTGCCCCAGGTCAGCCTGAGGCTCTTTAAATGTCATGCATGGTGTTTTTCCACCATCTGCACCAAATTTACGAGACTTCACTCTAGCATTGCTTCCTGAAAGCATTTCAACAGTTTTCTGATTGCGAAAGAAACTTAAATTTGAACATCTTTGGTGATACTCCTGGATTCTTCAAAATTGGCCGTTCAATAGTTTGTTGTGTCACCAATATTATGATAAACAGAAAGATACTGGAAACAATCAGCTGCATTTTATGCAGGAAAGCCGTCATTCATTGGGTAACGTGAGTCATGTGAACATTTAAAACTAAGCACAGCTGAATCTTGGTTTAAATGACCAGGTGGGGGCCAGTTATTGCTTCCAGATTACATTTTGTGTTTGCTTTTTTTTTTATTTCACTAAATTCACATATTTTCCCTGCTTAAGATTAAAACAATGGCCATGGTATGAAATACTTCAATAAAAATAATTCTAACCAGGAGACTTTAATGCCAGTTGATCTAATGGGTGTGTATATGTAAATATGCATATATTTGTAAAAAGTATCCCCTTTAATAAAAATCAAACTTGAAGACACTAAAAACGTACACCAAAACACTAACTGGATGCAAATTCAATATTCTAATGTCAGGGCTGACCTTCAGAAGCCTGTATAATCAAATCCAGCTCTAAGTGAGTGTCTGTGTGTGAGTGTATTCGTCTCACTGAAGGTAGCGTCCCAGCTCCTGCATGCTACATCTGGACCACTGAAAGCGGTGGAAGGCCGCCTGCACCAGTGGAGCCATGATGCTCCCCAGGTGCACCTCATCTCCACAACGGTTTCCTTGACCATCGTGCTCCATCCCAAGCCTATGAAGACAGGGAAATAAAAAAAAGAGAGCAGGAGAGAAATTATGCCTGTTGTAAGGGGTCTCCCCCCTCTGTCCCCAGAGTAAAGGGGGGAGGCATACTGCCCACTGAATGAAAATTGCAATAAGGAAACACAGTTCCTCAAGAGGGTGCTTTGTTGTCTGTTTTTCATTATGTTGACACATTTTTATACAACTTACACATGTCCAGTCTCGTGTGCCACCACAAAGGCCGAGGAGAAACCATCCTCATGGTTCAACGTGCAGCTCCTTACAGGATGGCACATCCCTGTTACTGGAGCATAACCTGAGCAACCAGGACACACGTGATAGTCAACATTTGTTGGACTTACTGTTATGATGTGCCAAAACAATTAAACAAGTTCAACAATAATAGGAACTGGAACAAAAAGACTAAAAGACATTTTTCTAAACTAAGCAGCCAAGTTTCTGTTAAATTCAATTTCAGGGTTTAATTCTAACCCTACGCCGTTGGTTTCCACCTCTACACATGCCAATCACATTCTCCCTGTGTGCTTGTCTGTCCTGTACTGCCTTTAATTGTGGAGCTGTAGCCGGCCCTTCTCTGTATATTGATTTTTTTGCAGCTGAAGGCTGTGCCCAAGGGCAGCTGAAGGGCTTCTGGATAGCTGGGCCACTGCCTTCAGAGGTCTCTCCCCTGGGCCTGACTGTTAGCCTGTACTCTGCTGCACAGAAAACCACCAACCACCAAAGCCACAGTGCACTATGCAGCTATAAGAGGAAGGAAGAGGAGACTTCCTTTTGTGTACCTATGATGCTTCCAAAAGTGTGAGCATGGTATTTGAACATATGTTAAACAGAATATGTTAAACAGATTAAATAGTGAACATGTCCTCTAGTACCCTGCATGCCCGTGGGCCCGAATTCCTGTCGTGTGAGGAAAATGGCATGATCATGATACTCAGCATCCCCCGTGTCTGGCTTCTGCTGCAGAAAGGCCCAGCGACACACATTCTCCAAGCTCTGGGATGGGTTTCCCAGTTCAATCAGACTCATGGACTGGAACAAGAGTAAAGGGAGAACAGGGTTATTAAGGTTACGGATAAAGAACAGGGAGATTCTTATTTCAATGTTGGCACAATATTTCAGTCAGCCCTGTAGGGGGCAGTGTCACAGTGTTTTTAACATAAGCACATCCTGCAAACAGCTGAGGTATATATCAGACTTTATCACAAACAAAACACACATGACTTACAGAGACACAACAAATAATAAGAGGTTCATCATTTCAATAATGGACACAAGACTTTACAAGAGGCTGACTATTAATGAGCTATTATTAGCATGTCCTATTACACGTGATCTACCTTACTGACAGTAACACTCAGATGCCTGTATTTCACTCTGCTCACCTTCACCTTCTATGTTCTTCATAATTAGGATTTCTGCTTGCCCCCCCCCCCCACTACACTCTGTTGTGTGTCAGGGCTTTTTTTGCTACTTCATATTTGCCTTATTTTTAAAAATTGCTTTGTTTTTACAAATGCACATTGTGCAGCTGATTTGCAGAGTGCATGCAGTGTGAGGAAGACATATGGCCTGCCTCTGCACACATGATGGAGTGTGAAGTTTGAAGTCCGTACAAACCCCCTTTACATAAGTTGCACCAAACGTCTCTGTTGTTTCCTGTTGCTTGTGTTTATGTTAAAACGTAATTTCAAGATCCTCAAACTTGTGTGTTGTGTGTAAATGTCATGTTGGACTGCACGAGTGAAGTGTGGGTGTGTGAGTGTGCCTGCATTCAGGGTCACATATAGCCAATCTGCAGGCTGTCTGGGCGCAGCTTTGTTGCTACGGTAATTGGGAATGATGGACAGCCAGAGCTTTGGCTGAAGCTGGACAAGGGCTGGCCCAGAATGACCAATGTGTAGCGTGTGTGTGTTTCCAGAGTTCCGCTGGGACTGTACGCAGGGCTACAGCCGCATAAGCACATCACAGGACAACTATCTAGCATCAAAATCATTCATATCATCCACCGGGGTAATCCCAGCCTTTTTCTGTTCCTGTCATATCTTGTTTTCCTGTCACAGGTGCACAGATAAAGTTACAGTCAAATAGAAAAGGATGCTACTCCTACTGTCCGGTCTCTGTCTCTCTCTCTTTCTCTTTCTCTCTTTATGAATGAGGGAGGGCTATCATTGATTGTTTATCTTTCTCTGGACTTCCCATGATTCTGTGCTGCAACCTACTGGGAGGAACGCTGATTGCATAACAGGCAGAGTTTCTGTGTGCTTTGGTGCTGAACTGTGAAGGCGTGCGACTTGGAAACACTCCCTTGGGATGCTGCATGCTTTTAGTTCCTCTTTTGCTCAGTCCACTGGAATAACAGGCTCTGGGCATCAGCGTGTGTGAGTGTGCATGTGTGTCCGTGTGTCTTTGTGTTTGTTTATGAGTCTGTGCGTAAGAAAAGGGCTGTAGGTACTTAAAGCGATTGTTGCAAGACCCTGGTATCAGAGATAGTGCTGACAGAGCGGCAAGGCATGAATTTCTTGAGCCGCGTTGAAGTTAACTTCTTGGTAGAACCAGTGTCTTGTCAGGTCTTACCTTGCCGTAACCCAGCATGATGATCCGAACCAGAACCACATTGATTTTTGCTCCCAAGGACTCATCATGATAGATTTCATTTACCTGGTGTCACAAAGACAAGCACAAGAGGGAAATTTTGTTTTAGGTGCAGAAATGACATAAGGAAAAAGTTTAATAAGAACACAACACAGTGAGTTTTGTTTGCTCAATTTGACCAAAAGCTGAGGTAATTTGCTCCAGTCTTGTTATACTAACAAGGTTGATGCAGTCAAACAGCCCTTCACCCTGTTTGGTTTTTATTTTGTTTGCACTGGAGTCTCCATTTAATTCTGTGAAATAAACATACAGCTCATGGGCTGTGTGTGCCTCGAGAAGGTGGGTTTAAACTCAATTCTTGCCCAGTTCTTTTACAGTTCAGTAAAAGATGACCCACAATTAATAGTGATTATGCTTCCACTTTAAGGTCAGAAAAAAGGGTTAGTATTATGTGTCAGGCTATTGAGAACCAATGAGAAATGTAATATTAGCTACAGGAGGGTTGCAAATTTTGCAAATAATATATATATATATATATATATATATATATATATATGTATATTTGTTTGTTCACTACACACACAAAGTTAGTGATATTTGGCTTTGTTTGATTTCAGAATCTAAAAGCACTGTAACCTTTACTGGTTAACTTAACTTGACTTTTTCTGCACTTTGAATTCATATGCTCAACTGTTTAATGTTTCAGTACTTATTCCGCAACATGCTGTTCTCGTACAAGATGATTGACCACAAAGAAATCCAAAAGAAGTGTCTGTGACAGCTTATATTTAAAAACCCTCATCATACTGTTCACATTTTGACATCATTAGACCAAAACGACACCCAACACAAGTTATTGAGAT